>JANAVB010017600.1:2631564-2641564 GCA_029216955.1 Iris pallida
TATACATATATATATATTATATAATATATAATATATATATATATATATATATATTATAACCTATATATATATATATTATAACCATAATATATATATATTATATATATATATATATATATAGATATATATTATATATATATATATATAGATATATATATAATATATATATATAATATTTATATATATATATATATATATATATTATATAAATATATCTATATATATATATATATATATATATTTATATATATATATATATATATATATATATATATATATATATATATATATATTATTATATATATATAATATGGTTATAAATATATAACGAAAGAAAGAAAATAAAAAACAAAACAAAATACCACTTAAACCCCACCCCACAACAATCAGCCCGAGCCTTCACACAGCAGGACCAAGTCCAGCCAAGGTTTCCCCAAACCCGACCCCAATTATATACCTAGTATATATTATCTATTATATATATATATATCGAGAACGAGAGAGAGAGAGGGATCGTGAAACCGAAACCCTAACCTACATCTCCGCCATGCCACCCCGACCCTGGGCGACCACTCGCTACCAGCGCAGCCGCCATGCACGGCCAGAGCCACCGGAGGCCGCGCACGCGACAGAACAGTAAAGAAACGGCAGCAGCATCGACAACAACCCCTATCTTCGCGGTATGTGTTCTCCCTGATCCTTAAATGAAAATGATTTCCGTAAATTGTCACGTGTAGCCTACTAGACCCTCTTCAAACCCCTTCAGGTGGATTTTATTCTATCACAATAGAAACCCCAAAAAATCGACACGAAGTTGATCAAATAACTGATCGAAAATAGAACATATAGGACAGTCCAACTCCTCGTTTGGAAGGCAGTTTATAAACCAAACAAAAGAAATTTTCGAAAACTAATTAAAGGCCGTCCTAGACAACCTATAGGGCTCTGCAACCTAATTTACAGAACTCGATTTCATTGACTACGTGTCGAGAAATCGGATTCCAAAGATTGGCAAAAAATTGTTTTAAAATATTAAAAAACTATGAAATTTCTCTGATACGACGTGCGTCCCACCAAACCGGGCAACATGGTCGCGAGCCGAAAGCATCGAAAGGTGCGTATCGACTTCGCGGATGTGTGAGCTTTAACGGAATTCAAATTGGTCGCGTGTGCGCGACGAATTTGATGCGTATCCGTCAAAATTTACCGTATCGGCCTCTTTGCAAATTTCCTAATTACTTTGTGCACGTTCGTCAGATCGATACGAAACTTGCGCCAACAAGACCGTATCATTTTTTTGGTTCTGTATGTCAAGTTTGGTTTGATTCTGAGACAGTTGATCGAATTGCCGTTTTGCGGGCCCTACGATCCGACTCAACGGACGATTTCATGCACGGCCCACTGGAAGACAAATTTCAATGTACCATTGGTTCATATCATTAAAAAAAATTCGTAGACATGTAGTTTGACGACTTTAGAGACCATTGGCTCTTATACGCTTTTCGGTGCAAAGCGGGTCCAACGGCGGACATCGTTTTGGCCCGAAATTACCGTTTTGCTCCTGTGTCCAGAATTGGACTTAAGGACAGGCAATTCTAGCTAATTTGACTATTCTGAGAATGTTGGTAATGTCTATTTCAACTTTCGAAGACAGTTGTGAGGTTTGGACTTTATGGCTTACCAGTTGACGGTATATTGTTGGTTCTTCGTGCTACCACCAGGCAAGATACCTTGCCTCCCTCTACAGTTTATTTTCATGCTTATAGTTCATCTGTTATTATTATGTTATCTTTAGTTACTCTAGTTACTATGGATTTATATGTTCATCATACTGTGTATACTAGTTTATTTGTCTTGCTTGTATATCGTCTTTCATGACTTGATAGTGTAGTTATGCAAGGTTTGCTCACATTATAGTTCATACTAGAATTGTCCTTACTTGTGTCATGATTGAGTTGCACCGTGTCATCACCCGTATCTTGACTGATTCGTGTCTTCAAGTATGTGTAACAGAACTACTACTCCTTATTCGTTTTCTTAACCCGTGAGTCCACACTCGGGACGAGGGTTGACCATTTGCACCAGAGAGTCCACACACGGGACTAGGATAATTATCTTGAACTAACCTACGAGTCCACACTCGGGACGAGGGTTAGTAATTTGTTTGCACCTGCGAGTCTACATTCGGTGCGAGGGAGTTTATCGTGAACTAACCTGCGAGTCTACGCTCGGGGCTAGGGTTAGTGATTAGTTCAAACCCGTGAGTCCACACTCGGGACGAGGGTTTGGTATTCCATTGATCTCTTGTTTACTTGTTCTCCCAGAGTTTATTTATGTGTAGTTGTTATAGTGTCCGTGTTCATAGCCACTTGTCATGTTCTGTCTATCTTGCTTATTTCTTAAGCATGATAAAACTGTTAGATAGGCATGTTTATATGTATCTTGCTATGTCCCCTGAGGACTTGATGATCTTTTCAGGTTTAGCAATTGCAATGAGTTATTTAGCAGTTCTGGATGGCGGATGATTATGACACTTGTGGATTTCAGATGATTATGATATTGCTTGCGAGATTTAGGTATTGATATCATGTTTATTATCCAGCTCGTGCTTTCCTTTCATTATCATGCGATATCCTATTTATTGATTCAGTTTATAAACTTTTGTTATATTCTTTGGAGTCTTATCGGACATTTATGCTAGTGGGCTACAGACCACGACCCATAGTGTTCATTCATGTTTTATACTCTTATTGTGGATTGAGATATAGTTTGCCTTGCCATGATTAGGCACAATACCATAGTCCAGACAACGTTTACGTATTCGAGATGGGCAGGAGTTCGGTCGATACGTAGCTGGCTTGCTCACGAACTCGCGTCCGAAAAACGGGTGCGGGTTGTAACATCAAGAGACTTTAGAAAGAAAGTCATTCATGTTTTCCAATAGGTGTAATTTGTTCCATCAAATAGTGGGGTTCTATTTGTGGATTGCCCTTCACCGTTGAATATTGATTTCACGGCTGCCATATACTCTCTAGGGTTGTTATATTAGAATATAACCTGCTCCGATACCAATTGTAGGACCGTTGAGCACCTCTAGAGGAGGATGAATAGAGTGTGTACAAATACAGCAAAAATAATCACCAATTAAAAATTTAACAGTAATAATCTATGGCAAGAATAAAGAGACAATAATATAAATACAGTAAAAGAAAGAAGATCAAACTCAGTGAACACCGCGATATATATTGGTTTCCCTCTGAGAGAACTAATTCGGTCACAAGTACTTTTGCCTGCTGTTAATCTACTATTCACAAGCTAAATAAGATCTTGTCGTCTCTTTACAACACTGTGCTTGGTGACAAGTGCACGACCGACTTCACAATACCGTGCTTGGTGACGAGCGCACGACTGACTCCGAAAATTGAGATATTTTCTAAACTTGTAACCTCTTTATAACTCTGCAGACCAAAGCCTCTAAATCGAAGACGATGTTACTGGCTTTGGCTAAAAGATGTATAGGTAGAATGTGAAAGCTTTAGATCACTGAAAAATACTTTGAAGAATATATAGAGAGAAGAGTGAATGAGTGATTAGAATTGAAAAATCCTTCTATATTTATAGATGTTTTTCTGACCGAACTCGGGCAGAGTTCAGGCAGAGTTCGGATGCTAAGATCTCACAAACGAATGTTGTATGCAGATTTGGAGGCAACTGAAATTCAAATTTGAGTTGACTAAACTCGGTCAGAACTCGGACCAAACTCGGGCAGAGTTCTGTCATTTCAGAACTCAATTTAAATGGCCAAATTACATGGATATTTTGGGCTTTTTGGATATGTGGAGTTTTGAGATTTTAGGTAGACTATTTGGAAATGTGGACTTGAGTTAACCTAAGCCAGTAATATCCGATCGATTTTATATTTCATATCCTAGACTCAATAAAAATAAAAATAAAAATATAGAAGAAATTTAAAAAATAACTCGACCAGGATTCCGTAACAATTAGCTTTTGGATGATGACTTTGAATACTAGTTGTAGATGCAGTACGTCCTTTGATATTGATTTCATTGACCTGAAATGTTAGCAGTTCATATATTTTATGTATCAACTTAAGTCGTCGTTGATTATCAAAATCAAATGTGACCATTAGGAACTGGGCCAACATCTTTTGCCTGTACCAGCAAAACAGTAATAAGTGGAACTCCCCAGCGTACTCCTCGACAAATCTGCCCAGACGGCAGAACTCCCTAGCGTATTCCTCGACAGTCTGACTACCCTAAACTAAGCTTTCAAACTGCGACTCCAGGGCACCAAGAGCTGTGTTAGGAAAAAACTTCTCCTTAAACAGCTTCTTGAAGGCTGCCCAAGTCTGTCCTTTTGTACCGACCCTCGGGTCCATCTGGTACCAAGTGCGGGCCAGGTCCTGTATCTGACTACCTGCCGCCTCAATCTGCAGTCGAGCTGGTATCTCCGCCAGCCGAAAGATCTCCTCGATGTGCTCTATCCAGTCATCCGCATACAAAATCTCCTCTATGCCGCGGAAGTCCTGTGGATGCATCTTCTGGAACTCCTGGACCCCTGGTGTCTTCGGCTGATACTGCTGTATCTGGACTGCCTGGGGCTGCGCAATGACTCTCTCCACCGTCGTCAGGGCAAGCTGATGGGCATTCTCTATGCCTTGCTGAAAATGAGCGGACTATTGCTGCTGGACCTCCACCATCCTCTGAAAGAAGACGAACAACTGCGCTGCGTCAACCGATCCCGAAGGCGGATACTGCTGGAAGAAATCAAGAATGATGGGGGAAGGTCTCGGAATAGGTGGAGGTGTACCCCCGAATGCGGCAGAAACTCCAACATGAGAAGGTACCATAGGAGCTGCCTGACCGGGCTAAGCCGGACGAGAGGTGGCAGACCTCTCAGTAGTGTCCCTCTGGCCGAAGCGATGGGATCGTGTCTGCACCATCCTGGAGACAGATCAAACAAGAAGGCTATTACTGAGAATGAATCGATAACGTCAAAAGAGGACAGTTTATTTCAAAGGAAGACAATAAAGCAGCAAGAATTTTAGATGGCGGAATCAGATAAGAGTTTTCCTAGGTGTGGTTGAGTACCTTCAAAACTATATCCTATATCCTACTGCAGGCTGTAGTGATACTCTAGTTCGAATACCACTACATAGCTCGACCTGCATGGGCCACCACTAAAAATGTTTCGCGACCCGCACCCAGTGTAGGGGAACGAGAAGTGGGTACGTCCAGCCTACGCCGCGGTTTCGACGGTAGAACGTTGTCCTAGGTCACATACATCTAACAATTATAAGGTACCTGTATAGTATATACCCTCCAAACGGAGGACAATACAAAAATGTATAGCTCAATCATAACTAAGGTAGAAGTACGATAAGATAGATAGATATATAATAAAAATCATCAAATAAAATACAAACAAAAGAAGAAGTCTAAGTGTCTAAGATAACATCTCCACAAACATTCAGAATAACAACAAGATCCCAAATATATAGATCAACGTATCCAAATGAGACAAGACATCAAAATAAGATAGAAGTCTAAGCTAACTAGCCTAAACTATAGGGGTAACATCCTCTACTGCTGATGGATTCTGCTGAAGGTCCAAGTCGCAGGTGTCATCTATGGCAGTTCCATAATCGGTAGGGCAAAGGTCCTCGTCATCCTTTGTAATATTTTTAACAGGTCCAGTAAGGACAGGAACGAGCACAAAATCTCAACAGTTCATATCAAGACAGGAATATAAAGCATGTAATAGAGTAAAATACATAAAACGTTGAAAGAAAGTACATGTAGTAAAAGAGAGAGAATTGTAATATAAATAGCTACTATAAGTAGAGAACTATCAGTGACTAGTGATGTAGAGTACAAGATAGACATGTGAACGGCTTGAATTTGTACATGATTACACTAAAGAGTTTGTACAATGACTAACTACTTTGGAATTGTTCACATGACTACTTCTACTCTCTTGTACCCCAATCAATACACAAGGATCCAGACAAGTTATGTTATTGTACAATATTTCACATGAAGGCCCATAAATGGGTGCACATGAAGGTATACATGAGGGCTCTGTGAACATGAGAGTACATGAATCACAAGAGTATACATAAATAGTAAAAGCATAGGAGTACATGATGAAAGTGAAACGCACATGACATGATGTATCCGATGCTTCCGAGGGGGATAACATCTTAATGTAAAGATCCATATAGTACTAATTCGTGTTAACAATGTGACAACATCAAGTAAAAAAATCTAGAACAAGATTATAAATCCTAACAAGTATGAAATGATCAGAGAATGTACTCGTCTGATATCCTGAGTATCTGGTAAGTGTAGATGTCCAGACAGAGTAGATGAGTCCTATTTAGAGCAACACAGGTCAAAACATGTCCAGAATGGTAATATTGAACTTTATAATGCATTCTATATGATTTCTAGGTCATTCTAGACTAAAGTTAACTCTTGGTCAACTCTGGGTCAAACCAAGTCAACATCTAGTCAACTGTGAGCCCAATAAGATGTACAAGGATCTGTGCAACCATGTGTGGTGGTATGGTATGAAATAGGAAGTGGCCCATTTCGTTTCTAGATGCCTCGTATGTCAGCAGGTCAAAGCCGAGAGGCAGAGACCAGGAGGATTGTTACAGCCGCTACCGAAACCCGAGTGGAAGTGGGAACACATCACTATGGATTTCGTTTCCGGTCTTCCACAGTCATCGGGCGGAAAGGATGTGATTTGGGTCATCGTTTACCGATTGACCAAATCGGCCCACTTTATTCCATTTAAAGTGGGGTTGTCTACGGAGAAGCTGGCAGAGCTCTATATGAAGCAGATAGTCCGGTTGCATGGGGTTTCGATGAGTATCGTGTCAGACCGTGACAGCAGTTTCACATCTCATTTTTGGAGGAGCCTACAGGCCAGTTTGGGCACAGCGCTCAAGTTCAGCACTGCTTATCATCCGCAGACAGATGGACAGTCGGAGCGGACCATTCAGACGCTCGAGGATATGCTGCGGACATGCGTACTAGATTTTGGCGGCTCATAGGAGGACCACCTTCATCTCGTGGAGTTCTCCTATAACAACAGCTACCAAGCTAGTATCGAGATGTCCCCTTTTGAGGCGTTGTATGGTCGGAGATGTCGTACCCCGCTGTCTTGGGACGATATGGGAGAGCGTGCATTGTTGGGACCGGAGATGGTAGTAGATGCTGCGGAGAAAGTCAAGATGATTAGAGAGCGGCTTCGTGTGGCTCAGGACAGACAGAAGCACTGGGCCGACAGTCACCGTAGGCCGTTAGAGTTTGAGGTATAAACCTTCTTAAGATTTAATTGCATGTGTGGTTATAAGTTTTGTGTTAACACTTTTGGCATCTAGGTCGGTGACTTGGTGTTTTTGAAAATTTCTCCGATACGTGGCACTATCCGTTTCGGTAAAGGTGGCAAACTCAGCCCACGTTTCATCGGGCCGTTTGAGATTCTCGAGAAAATCGGTACAGTAGCATACCGATTAGCCTTGCCGCCAGCACTAGAAGGAGTGCACAACATGTTCCACGTATCCCAGCTGTGACGATACGTGGCGGACCCCAGTCATGTCTTGGACCACTCGAAGATCGAGGTGGGACCGAGTCTCAGTTACCAGGAGCAGCCCGTGGAGATCTTGGACCGCAGAGAGAAGGTACTAAGGAATCAAGTGATTCCCTTGGTTCACGTCGCGTGGAAACACCACTCCCCGGGCGAGTCTACGTGGGAGAGAGAGGATGAGATGCGCGAGCGCTACCCCTACCTCTTTGAGGACTGAGGTACAGTTCTACATTACTTTTCAGCTAAATTTCGAGGACGAAATTAAATTAAGGGGGATAGACTTGTGAGCCCCATCTAATTTTTTTTTTATATTAATTATTAGTTGTTTAAATCCCCATTTTTGTTACATAGGCACTTTGACCATCTAAGACACATTTGTTAATGTATATAACAGTCTATAGAGAAGGAAAGTCTTAATTGCAAATGTCTTATTTGCAAGGACCTTTTTGTAAGTTAAAAATTTAAACTTACAAGTGCTCGGGAAAGCCTGTACTCCTAATTGAATTCAAACAAGATTTGTTTTTGAATAGCAGAGGATAGGCTCGAATCAAACTCAAACAATTTTTGAATTTCTCTAAACTATTCCGATCATACCCATGCCATTGTCTATATATATATATATATATATATATATATATATATATATATATATATAGATGAGTACTCCTACGATCTCCCTGAAAACCCTAAACATATTTCTGTCACCAGGATCGAGTAGAGCTTCTAGCAAGGTTTTGAGTTGCAACAGGTACACTTCTTTTTCCTCTCGAGCAATTAATATCCTGAAATTGTGGGACAATTGGTAGATGGGTAGGTATTTATAGTAATTCTCCAATAGATTCACAGGCAGAAAAGAGTAGATCTCTTATATCAGATGCACAAAACCACACACCATCGAAACCAGAGGGTAAAAGACTTGTATTTGGTGTCTGGTGTAACAGGAAATCCCATGAGTGATATGTCCTCTACTTGTATCAGTATCATGATACATCCTCAACCATTTATCCTAAGGTGATAATCTGGTATATTCATGACAGACAGTAAGGACTGTAGACGAGATGGTAATACCTGAACCTGACCCAAACCTCTGAGAGCAGGGACTGTCCCCTATATCAATGTAGGTAGATGTACATCCTGGTTTCCAGTATGCAAGGACACTTGGTGAATGTTAAGTCTAAATCATCTAGATACCATAGGCACCACATCATGACAGGACTTCCCAAGCCTAAGACCTGTGTACTTGACAGGAAATTACAGATCCTGGATCCTGGAAGTAGTCTTCCATATAAATTGCTAGGTCCAAGGCTTGTACCAGTATACCAATCCCCTGATACACCCTAAACTGCTAATCTAGGATGTAACTTTTATACCATGAGTACAGATGCAAAGTATCCTGATAACAGGGAATAACCAGATGGGGGGGGACCTGATATCGAATGGACTTGATGTGGACTTTACCCTTCAGTCAGATGCAGACCAATGCTCTTGGGTTAAACTGTAATTCGAGCCTACTGACCATGGCACACATAGAGACCACAGGGAACCCTGTTTGAGTGACCCTGGATACCAACCATTGGTACCAGTTGGTACTAAGTTTAGAACTTTCCCTGGTGTTCCTCAAACCCAGCAAGACCTGTCTGACAGATCCTTGCAAATCAAACTACCAATTTTGTGATGACTAGGGAAGACCAATTACCACGATTATAAGTAATCTGTGGTGGGATGGAAACATCTAGCCAGTAGCAGGTGGTAGGGTGACTAACTGAGCTAACATAGTAACTAGGATCAGAACCTAAGAGCCTAGAAACCTAAGGCTACAGTCATTCATGTGTTAGACAATATACTCAGGAAAGAGAGTGCTCATGTAGCTACCAAAGAAGCTATAGTGCAAGTGGGTTATACTTGAACCTACACCTACCACAGGTACCTTAGATTTTTCCAGATTGACTCCAGGATAATTAGGAGTTTTCAATCAAGCAAGTACCTAGGCTAGGGGAATGTGGGCAGGCTCAGCTGACCTATGAACCATAGGGTACAAGCTGGTATTGACAATACCCTGATAACAGGGGAGACAAATGCATAACAGCCCTTATGCTCATCAGGGTATTGGCAGGATTGCAGTTGTTCCTTAGACACAGGGGTTAAAACACTAGAGTGTTGTTTTCTTCACATGGGAACTGAACATAAGTCCAAGTGACTTTATGTGTACCAGTCCAGGAGGGTTAAATTTCTTAAACCCATGAACCACCAAGATGCTTACAATTCCTGTATTATTAAGAGAATTCCCTTGGTCTTGAGCAGCTAGTAGTGAACCTAATGTCCAAACCCACACCATCCCTAGTAACTGAATGTCCTAATCAGCCTGCAGGTCAATTCCTATACC
>JANAVB010017600.1:2646564-2849064 GCA_029216955.1 Iris pallida
CAGGCACGACAGCCTTCCTTAGCCACATTATCAAAAAGGCAGCCATCGTCGCTTTCCGACTCAAGGCAGTCAAGTTTTGGCAGAAATAATTATGGACTATGGAAATGGATTTTCCCTCAACGTCCAATAAAGGAGCTGACACCTTCGCCTTCGCCATCATATCTTCCACTTCGTTATTGTTATACGCCCTACGAGTTGTAAAATAAATCGTTCTGGGCTCCGACGGTTCCTGCGTAAAGAAGTACTTTTTTCATGCATTAAGCTGGGGATGAGTCTTTGCAGAGTCGAGACGCACACACATCTGATAATAGAAAAGCAGTTCTTTGTACACCATCATCATCTCGAGGTACTTGTTTTCCAGCCCCATGAACTCGTCTTGGCTAGGGGTGTACTCCTCATACGGGTGCTCACCCCAAGACAGCTTTGAGATGACGAACATCTCATGGAGGGCCAATCCCATCTCTCCACATGACATGAAGAAGGTCCGGTGTGGTGATTATACAACTCCAGCAAGGCCAAGAATAAAGGCTGGTTGATGGAGATACCATGTTCAGTAGCCTTTATGGCATGGCGTAAGCTAGTGCCACTCAGATCTTTCTTAAAGGTATCCAATATCCATCGGGTCAAGTCACTCCACTTCTTGTCAGGATGAACCCAGCCCACGACCTGGTAGGGACCCGTCGGGTACGTACATCTAGCCGCCAGAAGCCTATTAGCAAAGATAAAAGCCCCGAATGGAAGGACATCCGCGGTAAGGTCATTGAGCATATGACCAAGGAGCAGCACCCGCAAAAGAAAATGACGGACAGTACCGAGCATACGTAAAAGTGTCCTTTCTCTTGGAACACTTATCTACTATAAAGCAGCCCACAACTGAACCCTTTGGCTCGGGGTCAGATTCCACTCCGTGCGCCGTTTTTTGAAAAAAACAGAAAAGATCGACAGCGGTAGGTGTCGATCGGTCGCCGAAACATATAAAGCAAAGCCATCTTTCTCAAAATACCAATCCGTCTTGAGTTCTAGGAGGTTTGTCTCCTTCAAATCCAGCTGGTCGTAAAAAAAAACTGAGGCTTTAGCATCCCCACACCAGCGTGGTAGGACTGCGTTAACCTGCCCTGATCTAACATACCACAAAAGTAGCCCTGACGATGCTCATGTATCTGATCCAGTCACCCCACCGATTAATCTTTGGCGATCAACCTCCTGGCCAGCTCGACGAGCTCCGTATCGATATTTGTTCCTAGCGCACAAACGAAGGAGTCGAAGAGAACCTCATTGAAGAGGGATGTGGTCACAAAAACTACACAAAACAAACAAAAGTTAGAATATTTTTATTTTTTGCGAGGCAAGCGTCCATATAGGTATTAATTAGTATCCCTACGTTTCAGCGAGTTAGCATCTGCGCAGGTACTACTTCATAGCACTGCGCTTTAGTAAGCAAGCATCCATGCATGCACTAATTAGTAGCACTGCGCTTCAATAAGCAAGTATCCACGTAGGCACTACTTCGTAGCACTGCGCTTTAGCAAGCAAGCGCCAGCGCAGGCACTACTTAGTAGTACTGGGTTTCAGCGAGCGAGCATCCGTGCAGACAATGTATAGTAGTCCTACGCGTCGACGAAAACTTCATCACATCTTACAGTCATTACTTTATAAAAGTAACGACCATGCGCATCGGTTGATAAAGCTTCAGCGCATCTACATACACTTCTCCGAAGAGCAGTGCCTATGCACATTAGCGAGAAGAGCTTCGGTATATCTACGAGACACTACTCCGAGGAGTAAACGCTCATATGCATCAGCAAAATGGAGAGTCAAAGTTCATTACTCGCGAAAGGCGGCCGCACGTCGTCATGCACTACGACACCGACTGCCAGAGAGTTATCAACGTCGATGGCCTCTGAGGCTAGCCGCTTTCCTCTGGCCTTCTTTATGCTCGCCACAGCCGCTTAGGGAGATTTAGGGACTCTCAATCTCTTAGGAGCCATGGCGAGAAAGTAAGGGTTTTGGGAAAAAATAGAAAGCTCTGACAAAAGCTTCGCTTGGAAGAGAAGACATAAAGCAGGAAAGTTTTTCTCTCTAAGCAACCCCTTAATTATAGGATGGGGCCACATCAGCAGATAAAAATAAAATCCTTCGTATTCGAAGAAACTCTTCAAATATTGTGGGAATTAAAATCGAGATCAGATGGTCGTTTCCTAAAAACGAGGAGTTATCATTAGCTTTAAATGAATCGACAGCTTAAGACATTTAATGCTGAAGGCTAAGCGTGATGATAGCCTGTCAGCAAGCGTATTGTGCACTTTTTAAAGCCAAATGTCATTTCATGCTTCTGTTCAAAGTGTTCTGTACTTGTTCAAGTTCGAAAACTTTAAAAGGGGTCTTGTAGAAGTATGAAGAAAGCGCAACATCTACAAAAGCGCATGAGACATCCATACTACACAAAAGCGCATAAAACACCAAAGTTATTGCGCTTATCACTCAGAATCACAAAAGAATCAGTGCATAAAAAGAAGTCCTTTATTAAAAATTATGTCTACGAAGATCTATTACAGATTCTTCATGATTACATATAAAGACTAAATACCTAAAGTTTACAAATGTGCAATCTTCAGAAGCGCACAGTAGCCAAAAGTGCAGCAATGCCAGAGCGAATCACTTTCTGGTCAAAGTAAGCCACTTCCTAGTCAGATATGGAGGAACTCCAATATGGCTAATGAAGCAGTTATTGGCCCGAGCAAGAACGTAGCTCCTGTACGAAGCTAGCAGCATCTCCTGAGGCTCTTCCAGCCTAACAAAAGCGTGTAGCCGTTATTGAGCGCAAGGCAGAGCACAGCCTAGGGCTCTTCGGGTTGGCAATCAATCCAAACCCAGTAGCTTGGACCTCGAAGACCTCCAAGATGTTGTTCAGGTTCGAACCTCCTATGCCAAACGCTCAAGTGTATCTCGAAACTCAGTAGTCATTCTTCTACAAGGTCACATCTTCTTTGAATGAAGATATCTACAACCAACAGTCGACTTGTGCAAGGCCAATAGCCATTCGAAGCTAAGTCGAGATCGAGCATGACAATAGGAATGTTAAAAGACAACGGACATGGCTCCTCAGAAAAGATTCCCTTTATATAAGCTGTGTATGGTCCAACTCACACGCCATGTGTCAATCGGCCAATGACCTCCAAATTAATGGGATAAACCTAGGACTCAGCATAATGAATCCCATTTAATAGGTTCATTTGACTGAATCTTAGGCCACAACTTCTCAAAAATCTCTAAAAAAAGTGGCGACAATTAAAGACACATTGACTCGACTACTCAAAGAGAGTCATTAAAATACAAAGCTCTTAGAAGTCCTTCGTTGCTTCGTAAAAAGCACAGTGGCTTCACAAAGCTCCCAGAAGTCTTTTCATAAAAGCGCAGTGGCTTCACAAATCACCATAACAGTCTCCTCGTCGCCCAAAGGCACAGTGACTTTGTTGCCTTCGAAACTTAGTCTCCTTGTCGCCTAAAAGTACAGTGAACCGTTGCCTTCGAAACACAGCCTCCTTGTCGCCCAAAAGTGTAGTGACTCAGTTGCCTTCGAAACACAGTATCCTCATCACCCAAAAGTGCAGTGACATCGAAACCTCCCCAGAAGTGCATCTCGTATAGAAGCGCAGTTCTATGAGGTAGAATTATTCCACGTGGCCAGCCTGGCATCTATATCTTTTCAGATATGATCTAATCGGTTTGTTTAAATTGCTGCTCCTAAGATAAGAATGAAGTTTGGCCCAATCGGTTTATTTAAACCGCCACTCCTAAGATAAGAACGGAGTTTGGTTCTGTTGATAGGAGCAATATCCAATCGGTTTATTTAAAACCGTTGCTCCTAAGATAAGAACAGAGTTTGGTTCTGTTGACAAGGGTAATATCCAATCGGCTTGTTTAAATTGCTGCCCCTAAGATGGGGACAAAATTCGACTATATAGATAGGAACAAAACCTACTCGACTTCATCCGATCAAGATTATCAAACAATAAGCACACGCCATGTGTCATTTATTCAGTTATGTTGATAACCATCCGAGATCTTGATAGAAGAGAATCTCAACGTCCATCACGTGTCAGCTCAGCAGTAGCCCTCACCGTGTAGTTACAACAGATTCTCTCATATCTCCACGCGCAACGCTCCTACGCGCCCAAAAAATCCTATGCACATCGCATATGTGCTGGCCTATAAATAGAAAGAATTTTCCTTCGTTAAAACAGTCATCATCTTCCTGGTTAGCAACCCCGAGTACCACTCTCGAGCATTAGAAAGTCAGAGCAAGTTCAAGTCATCGTCAGATCGTCAACGGATTAAAGGAGCCGCTGCAGTGCTCGATCTCCACTGTCATACTTTTCTAGAAATTTCAGTACTTAAACCTCCTGTTTAGGAATCTTTTTTGTACTTTTTATACGTTTGAATACAAAAAGTTCATATAACTTTTGTCATGGCAAACACTATCATGCTCCCTTATTTGAGGTGAACAAACTCATTTTCCTTCCTTCGACGATCTATTGGAGGAAGGAATTCTTCAAATGCCTTTCAAAACATGGCCAAAGAGATCATTACAATCTTGTCATCACAATGGATTATTCTCTTTTGTATGTCCTACCAGTCGTGTGCATTTATGTGCAGATTATGTTGTGTGGATGCTACCCTCTTCGAAACATGAATGTTGATAGCTCAAAGTAGTCCTCCAACTCCATCAGCCAATTCATCGCCACGAAAGGATCTTTGGTCCCCTAGAATGAGGTACTGTGCTCTTTCTTGAATTATGATATATCGAACGTAGAACTTCTCTCATTTGCATGTTGGGGCTCCTCCGCTTCGACTTCGACGAGTACATCTATGACAGCCGTTGTTGTTGACCATTATCGTTTTGAGTAATTTGTTATATTGTATCCAACTATTTCTGCTACAGTTGGATTTACACCTCGAATTGTGCCTCAATTTGACTCTAACGTGCCTCAGCTCACTTTTACTAAGCTTCGGCCTTCTACTGCTATGCTTACATAATGTGTAGTATTCTCTCTACTAGATCGATCGAGGGTACGTCCTTAGAGCGACTAGAGCTACTCGAAGTGCATAAATTGCTTCCTTCCGTCATTTTTCTGAATAAAGAAAACAATTCACATTAGCCTCATAAATATTATGGACTTACTGTGTGGAACATCTCATAAATATGAAATATAGGGTTCAAATTAAGGAAAATAGTGCCTATTTTCAAAATTTTCATAACAAGAAACCCAAAGATGTAAAACCGTCATCTGATGCCAATATATTTTCTTTCAATTATGTCGAATCAATAAGTCACCACTGACCGTGATGTCGTACAAGCCTAAGTTGCATTTGTATAAGGTATGTTCATGTTTTAAAAATATCATAGATTTATAGAGCTTTGTACAAGGTTTAAGAAGAGAAATTGACTAATAATGTGATGCAAAAGAAAAAAAAATATTTTCATCAATAATTCACATTTGATACATAGTTTGAACAAATGACTAAATGGTGTCGTACTGCCTTACAAGTTGAACAACAAAATGAGATATATGTTCCATACATCACATCCCTTTACTAAAAATAAAAATATATACACCTTCAGAGGAAGTCTTCAAGATGCCACTTGGGGAAGCTTCAAAAATGCGAACAAGGCTTCTTCACAGCCAAGCAAGCCTTCAGTTCCTCGGTATCCTCCTTGGTTCACAACACCTATAGATACATGGGTCAGTACATTATCGTATATCGGCGAGTAAATAATTAACCTACACCACCGATATTTAATACATAATTCATATGATAGCATGCAGTGTTATTAGTAATTTTTTCTATATTTTCTTTAGTTTAATATACATATCACAAGACAAGAAATGTAGCAACATAATATACATCACCCAAAGGTGATTCTTACCTGCGATTGCGATAGAGTCTCTATCCATGTAAAAGAACTTAACGTATTCTTTCCTGTGAACCCAACAACATTAGCTAAGTAGTTTAAATACATGAAGTTCACTAGCACCATATGCCATCCTAGAACATAGCTTGGTTAGATAGAGATCCTTTTAGCGCAGGTAGCGATCCCCATTGGAAGATTCGAATCACTAGTGCTAGTACATTATCACAATTATCCCCATTTACACTAAGTCAAATCAGTTTCGTGATCGTCGTAACCGATCAAGGAATCAAATACCTTATGCACAAATTGTCCATGACCAAGCATGCCTAAGAAACTCAATTATGAAAATATATCATGCTAGATAACATAAAACTTGACAATCTCATGTGTATTATACTTTCCTTCAAGCATTCATTTATGATTCTATATACAGTTAAAACATTCATCCATGATTATATTTCTATTTAGCAATGTACTATAACACATATTTTATACAACAAGCATGCAACATTATCACAAGTCCACATTTCTATATGACAAGCAACTAACAATATGGTTACTCTCTTTTATTCTATATCTTTTTATTAATGGTATCATTGATAGATGGACACATCAAGAGAGTTCATTTGTTAAGGATGAAGATTAGGAAAGAAGGATCAAAGCCACTCACTGCTGGAAAAATCTTGATAGAAAGAGGTTTCCAACGATTCGATCAAGCTTTGCCTACGCTGTCACCTGGATTACCCAAGTAGAAGATTAATACTCTTTTTTCTCTCTTTCTCCCATAATTCGATAGGAATGCGTAACTCGATGAAGGTAATAAATGAAAACCATTGAAAACATTCATGAAAATACAATCATAAAACCAATAATTAACAAAAGCAACACCGAAAATAAACAGTAAAAATATTGAAAAAATGACTCTTATATAAATTTATTTTTCTCCAAGACACGATTCTCAGCATATGGGACTTGATTTCAGAGAAGCCAGTCCAAAGAGAGTAAGGGTTGTAATTCAATCTGTCACAATCAATCGATACCAATAGGATTTACAACACAGTGCCTCCCCGACTATGGAGCGGGACACTACAGTGGAGAGGACATTCAGTACGAGTGTGGGCTACCAAAATCAGTGAACCAAAGTATCAGAGGAGCTATGGGAGTTATGACCATATATATATATATATATATATATATATATATATATATATATATATATATATATATATATATATATATATATATATATATATGTAGATGGCCTCTGACGTTCGACAAACTTTATACACAATTTACAGATATTTGTCGGTATTTCTTATGATGGTCGCTAGCCACGAGGTATGTCGATTGATAGTATATGTCTGCATATATATGGCCGCTAGCCTCGCACTATACCAGATTTCTATTTAGCCTACACCTACACATGCATGCAACAATTGTCCTCAAAGTACATCACATTGATGGTTAGTCTTACGTTGTACTTATATTCAGTTTATATTTGGCATGTTGTTTGTATCTTGTTACGTCCATCTGAGGACATGGTTTCCTTTCGAGTTAATCAAGTTGACTTTGTTGTATTCTTTCGGTGGATAGTTGTTGATCATCTTTCCCGATCTAGCTAGTTATTGGTTCTTTTCATTAGTTATATTTTATTTTATATTATTTTATGTTGTTATATATCGTAGTTTTGCAAGTTTTATTCTTTTTTATGAGCTTATTCGAACATGTGTATTATAGGGTGACTAACTGTAGTACATATCGTTCATTCTTTATGTTTACTCTCCATGTGGATTGAGATATAGTATGACAGATTATATTAGATAGAGATTTTTGACCTTGGACATTGTATAGGTATTTAATTTGGGCAGGTGTCCACTTGATACATCCCTAAATATTTTTATGTATCCTAGTCCTATGTATTTTGGGATTGGGGTGTGATAACCCGTTCATCGCTCCTTGCCTCCAAATAGATGTCATCCCTATATGAAGCTCCATTAGTGCAATGCCTGCAATACTGAGCTCACATCCATCCCTTGTTCTTTTCTTCACCACTTCCCTGCCCTAGTCGAACTTATTGTTGTAGACCTGACTCCGACATGCCACCTCCGGTCGACATCCCAACGCTCACATAGGCTCCTTTAACCTTGGGTGGAGGCCATCCAATGCCACTGGTGTCTGGCCAAGCATCCCCGTACAAAAATTGATGTACAAAGATGGCTACGTCGGAGGAGCCAATAAAGCAT
Source organism: Iris pallida (assembly GCA_029216955.1). Taxonomy (NCBI): domain Eukaryota; kingdom Viridiplantae; phylum Streptophyta; class Magnoliopsida; order Asparagales; family Iridaceae; genus Iris; species Iris pallida. Next base: position 2,654,722 of record JANAVB010017600.1, read on the forward strand.
ATTATAGTAAAATGCAGCTCTACATTGAGACTCATCGAGCCATGACAAAGTCCTGTCACATTTGTCAGAATTCCCTCAAGTCTCCACGATGTGTCGAATTCATCCTCGATGGTAAGAGGGTGTCAAAATTTATTTCCCTTAACATACCCGTCATGACACCTGATTTATATTGATTTTTTATTCTGAAATAAAAACTTTACAACATTGACTTCGCACGATGTTTTCATAAATTTGAATGTTGGATACCGCATCTCTTATTGATCCTGGTATATTGTCCAGTAATCTCGTCAAATTTTACCTATAAATTATTTTACCTGTATATTTTATTTTATATTATTTTATGTTGTTATATATCGTAGTTTTGCAAGTTTTATTCTTTTTTATGAGCTTATTCGAACATGTGTATTAGAGGGTGACTAAATGTAGTACATATCGTTCATTGTTTATATTTATTCTCCATGTGGATTGAGATAAAGTTTGACAAATTATATTAGATAGAGATTCTCGGCCTTGGACATCGTATAGGTATTTAATTTGGGCAGGTGTCCACTTGATACATCCCTAAATATTTTTATGTATCCTAGTCCTATGTATTTTGGGATTGGGGTGTGACAACCCGTTCATCGCTCCTTGCCTCCAAATAGATGTCATCCCCATCTGAAGCTCCATTAGTGCAATGCCTGCAATACTGAGCTCACATTCGTCCCTTGTTCTTTTCTTCACCACTTCCCTGCCCTAGTCGAACTCATTGTTGTAGACCTGACTCCGACATGCCACCTTCGGTCGATATCCCAACGCTCACATAGGCTCCTTTAACCTTGGGTGGAGGCCATCCAATGCCACTGGTGTCTGGCTAAGCATCCCCGTACCAAAATTGATGTACAAAGATGGCTACGTCGAAGGAGCCAATAAAGCATATTGTAGTACAACGTAGCGCCACATTGAGACTCATCGAGCCATGACAGAGTCCAGCCACATTTGTCAGAATTCCCTCGAGTCTCCACGATGTATCGAATTCATCCTCGATATGGTAAGAGGGTGTCAAAATTTATTTCCTTAACATACCCGTCATGACACCTGATTTATATTGATTTTTTATTCTGAAATCAAAACTTTGTAATATTGACTTCGCACGATGTTTTCAAAAATTTGAATGTTGGATACCGCATCTCGTATTGATCCTGGTATATTGTCCAATAATCTCGTCAAATTTTACCTGTAAATTATTTTGTTTGCTCGTTGAAAATCAATCCTTAAGTTGCCTGATTAAAACTTTGTTTAATTTTACAATTTCAAGCCACCAACTTTGCGGGCTCGTATATTCGCCCTCAAAGATCCGATTGGCAAACCGTCTTCAATTCTCTATGGATGCTATTTTATTCTCTGCTCCCATAATTTTTCTTAGCTTAATTATGTAGTTTGTCAAGTCAAATGTGAGCCCAAAGTTGGGCACATGAAATTGACTTTTTCGTACTCGAAAAGCTTGGTACAGAAGACATTCCATCAATCAGACCATCGTATTCCAATCCTAACCTCATCAATGAACTTGTGGTATCATTTTACTTTAAAATGACATATAACTTGATAGATTTTGGACACATACCATCTTAGCTCATTTTTTATGCCATGTGGGCCATCCCATGGACTCTATTCGGCCTCGAAATGTCCATCTTTGTCATGTGTCAACATTGGACTTATAGATAATCTTTCTTTGATTTTATCGTGCACAAGAACTCTTGGTGATGGCTATTTTAGCTGTCAGATTCATATGCTTTGATTCAATTTCTCGTGTTATTTCATGTCAGACATGACCATGTCTAAAATGTCAACTCTTCACCAAACGTGTATCAGGAAAGTTTACCTTGATGATCGTATTTCAATTTCTTCTATTTTATGTCATTTATTTCATGTATTCTATCATATTATATTGCTTGTCTTCGAGTTTCCCCGTCACCATAAGACACAAATTTCTTGTATGGTGATCGTAGTGTTTTTGTTATTCCTAGAGATGTATGGATTATTTGTGGTACACTTGGATAATTTGAGGACTCATGTAGATTGTAGGATTATCTATTACTTGTGTCGTGGATGCAACATAGTCTCATTGGAAGGAGAGGACAATTAATAGGCGTTTGGGATCCTACACACATATTGTTATAGTTATCGGGAGAGTTCGTATATGGAGCTACAGCTATAGTGGGAGATTTCATTTCTGGAGCTACCTAGTTATTAGGATAGTCTACACATGTGAACATTGTGCTCACTTGCATATTATAGTTAGTTAGTTTGATAGTACCTTGTGATCATAAGAGAGTGTTACATTACTATTTTACTTTCGACATGTTACTATGTATTGTGCTATGTCTTTCTGAGGACCTGGTTCCTTTCCAAATAGCGGAGTAGTATTATGTCGAGCTTACCCTGATGGAGATTACTAGTTTTCTTCTCGAATTCAGGTATTGGATACTTGTATTGTTTATCTTGCGTAGTTTATATTTCATTTTTGATATTTATCCTCTAATGATATATTAGTGTTATAGGCCTATTCGAACATGCGTGTCATTGAGCTGCAGGACTTTTGTACATATTATTTATCCTTTATATTCAAATTTTTGTGGATTGATTAATCATTGTTATTGATATTAAGACTGTCTACTTTGGATGGTGTATATGCATAGAGTTGGTCTAGAGTCCGCTTGAAACGTAGCTGGTTATTATCGCGTGTCCTGGTCCCACATATTTTAGGGCTAAGGTGTGACAAATTGTGTTAGAGGAAGCTCCACAAAATGCAAAGTATACATCATCGGTGATCCAAAAAGAAATCTTGCATCATGGGTAACAAAGTTAGAGAAAAAATTTGTGCTGAAATTGGGAAAGCCAATTTTTGTATTTTGTTGACGAAACGAAGGATGCATTAAATAAAGAGCAGATGACTATTGTTCTGCGATTCGTTCATATCGGTGGTTTATTGCAAGAATGATTTTTTTAAGATTCTGCGTGTTAAGGACATCATTGCTACAACTCTTAAGAAAGAAATCTCGGATGTCCAAACTCAATATAATTCACACATTAAAGATTTAAGAGGTAAGAGTTATGATGGTGCTAGTAACATGAGTGGTACATGAAATTGATTGCAGGCTTTATTCTGCAATGAATGTGAATATGCATATTTTGTTTACTGCTTTGCCCATTGACTACAACTTGCATTTGTTGTAACTGTTGAGCAAGAGCATTTGGTGAGGCATTTTTTTTCTAAATTGACATGCATTGTCATTCTTATTGGTGCTTTTCCGAAACGCACACCAAGATACAATCTACCCAAATTAACTATTCAAGTTGTACATGCAATAGTTGCTGGTGAACGTAAGACTGGTAAATGGGCTAATCAGATGGGTACTTTGCATCACCCGGGAACTATACGTTGGACCTCACAATTTGATTCTATTGTAGCTTAATTGATATGTATGATGCAACTATTACACAATCTTAGAAAGCTTTTGGTCTCTGAAGGAGCTTCAAATACTATTCGTCTGGAAGCAATAGGCTCTCTAATTGCACTGACGACCTTCGATTTATTGCTTCTCAAGACAATGGGATCTTTGGAGTTGCTTGTAAATCCTTGTAGGAAAAATCTATTAATATTGTGAATGCAATAAACTTAGTGCATTGATTGAACGTCTATGAAATGAAGAATTTAACAATCTACTTAATTAAACATATGAAGTTATTTCTTTTTTTTTTTCCTTTCAATAGAGTTATATTCAAAAGTTATTTTCCCTGAAATTGGTCTTTCTTCTGGAAAAATGTTTACATTATATAAATGAACATGTGATAAAATTTTGCGAGAGACATCATATCATTGACACTTATATGAAAGCTTGCTACAAAGAAGCTACCGGACGTTCATGCCAATAAAAGGGTAATAATAATTTTGAGGATAAATATCATGATAAAGTATTTGTTGTTACAATTGCTCATCAGTTGAAAGTAGTAGTATATTCTGTGAGAAGAGAATGGAACTACTTGTGCTTATCGCGACTTTAATTAGATCATGTAGACAACTTCAAATACTTCAATGCCGGTAATATATATTTATTTACTGAGAAGTTTTATCCTCATGATTTCACAAGACATGACATGCATCAATTGAAATGTCTCCTTCATTATGAATTTGATGTGGTTCGTCATGATGAGAAATATCAAAATATGACAACCATTTCTCAAGTCTGCGGGATTTGTAGAAACACACAAGAGAGGTACTTATAATATGATCAGACAAATTGACTCGTCTTGTTTAACTCGATCTTGTTTCTTTCTGCGACAACTTCAGAACATGTGTTTTATGCTATGAAACATGTTAACAGTAGTACTCTTAACAATAAGATGGATAATAAGAATTTGAGTGATCTATTTGGTTCTCTATATCGTTAGAGAAATTTCACAAAAACCCACTCGAAGAGTCCCGCTTCGATAAAATTGTCACGGTTTGTAAAAAATACCCTTCTTATCCTTTTGGCTATATAAAATTTTAATGGAATGAATGTTATAACTATGTGTGGACCTTTGCATCGTTGATAATTGGTTTGTATCGTTGATAATTGGTTTGTTTAAAAAATTTATATAATTACGATGTTTAAGTAGTACTTCAGCCTTGTATGACAAAATTTCTGACTACTCCCTTGAGATTGGAGTTTATAATGTTGTGTACTATTTGGGTGTATTGTAAAGACTATAACTTTGCTCTTGTAGTTTGTTTATGTGCGCTTTATGTTTTTTTTTTTTTTACACCAATTGTGATAGTACTTTATTTAACTTGTTGGATCATGGTAAATAGCAATCCTCCTTTATTTGATAGCAAGACGTACATCTTCAAAACACTTACAAAACCCGACTCATGGCAACCTCCAATGGTTGAAATTACAAACTCAACAAAGCAACAGCAACAGCCATCACAACCCCTACACTCGCACCAGCAGCCACCCTCCCGGAGTTCGACCCGGTCCGCACTGGTGTTTCCTCGTCCGCAGCTTTCGGTGCGGGAGGAGACTCCAAAGAAGCATCTGCGGCAGGACCAGGTGCGTCAGACACGGGAGCATCGGATGTAGGTGCATCGGACGCAGGAGAGTCAGCTGCCGGCGCGCTGGCCTCCGGTGCCGCGACGGGCTCCGCCTTGGCCGGAGGGGGGGCCTGCGCGGCCTTAGGTGGAGGCGGGGGCACTGTGAAGTTCAAGTTGTCAATGTCCCTCGTCAGGATCATGCTGCTGACCTGCAGCACGGAGATGTTGTACGGGTTTGACATGACGGGCTTGACGAAGTCCGCGGTAAACGGTGCCCCGGGCATAGCGGAACGGAAGGAGAGCCGGCGCTCCGCGGTGAACTTGGTCATGTTGACGAACCCTTTCATGTCGTCGGCGAGGCCGGTGGACTGGTAGAGGGTGGTGAGGACGACGGAGCTGGTTATCTTCCTAAGCTTGATGGCATCGTAGTAGTCGAGGGCGACATGGACGGCGAGGAGCCTCTGAAGGGTGATGAAGTCGAGGCCCTGGAAGCCACCTAGGCCGGAGTCGGCGACCGCAAGGACGGTGATGGTGCTGCGGCGGTTGATCTGGTTGGCGATCTTTGTCTGGGTGAGGAGGCTGTTGAAGCCGGCGAACTCCGGGTAGTCCTCGAGGATGCGGGTGATGTTGTGGGCGGAGGACAGGGAGAGGAGGAGGAAGGGGAGGAGGACGACGAGGAGGGCCTTGGAGGCCATTGCTGGCCTGTTTTTATTTGAGCGGGGAAAGTGAAGGAGGGATTGCTTGTGATAGATGGGTGGATTGATGCATGGGATTGGGAGGGAATATATATAGGTTAGGACGAGAGGCAGATTTGCGACGTACGTTTGGAGTGAGTTTGTTCCCCGCCATATTCGGTGGGAGGTTTGAATAGAGGTTGGGATGTTGCTGGTGTCAAAAATGCTGTTGAGTATAGTGCGATGAACGGATCAATGTATGGACAATGGCCATTGAAAAGGTCTTTTAGAGTATGTAAGCATATACACAGATACAGATTGGGGCACACGTGGCTGTTTGTGCAATTTATTTCGAAAGAATAATAGAGATGCAATATAGACCATGTTTTACCTAGTGCATCTCCAACCCTATTATCTTATTTGGTGTTGTGAACCTTAGGTGGCATAGGACACAAGACAATATCTTGTATAGGTGGCAAAATTATATTCACAAATGACAATGAGTTAAAAAGTTATCTCCAATGCAAAAGTATTGAGAAGACAATACAAAATAATTTTTTACAACTTCCAAGACAACTTTTACCCTTCTACTTCTTTTTATAAGCATTTTTATTCTTAAATGATGATGTGGACATAAAGACATTGTGAAGTGCATTGTCTAGATCTAGACAACCAACTTCACATTGTCTTTGTCATGTCATTGACATGTCAACTCCACACTTTATTTTACATTTGCATTGGAGAAGTACTTTTGAAAAAAATGGTTGTCATTCCTATGTGGCAACCATTTTTTTCAAACTCACAATAGGGTTGGAGATGCTCTTATAGATGTTGGATTATTCAATAATATGGGACTACACATGTAAAATTAATTGTGTTGGACTATCTAAATAATTAAGCCAAATTAAAGTGATCTATTTGAAAATTAGCTTAAGGGTATAATTGTCATGGAATTAATGTTTAGATACCGGAAATAATTCTAATTTGATGAGGGGCCAAATTAGAAATATCAAAACAAACACACACACACACACACACACACACACACACACACACACACACATATATATATATATATATATATATATATATATATATATATATATATATATATATATATATTGTGTGTGTGTGTGTATTCATTAGGGTTATGGTCCACAACTGATACGGCCACCAAAAGAGAGGTTTTCTCTTTTTCTCTTCTGCATCCCCATCAACAGAAAGAGAGGGACAAAGGATTCGGATTCTTCTTTGTCATTAAGGGTCGTAGCAAATTGGAAGATCGAACCCAATAAAAAGACGTTCGCTTCAAGATCCATCAAGTCTAGCAATGGATTCAGGTACGCTTTCGCAATTTAATTTATGTTCTTCATCTCATGAATCGACATGGTACAATAAATATCTAACAAGTTGTACCTGAGCCACCCTTGTTTGATTCAATTTTTTTGTTGGTGTTCAGAAACCCTAGATCGTTAGATCTAATTTTATTTAGGATTTTGATTGTTCTATGGAAGATTTTATTATTCACCGACCATTTTTCATATATATATATGAAGAATCCGGTCTCAATTGCTTCTAGATGTCCATGAATTTTTCTTTCCCGAACGCTTTCGTTCATGATTTTTTTCATCTTTGAAAAATACGAATTCATTTAACATTGGTTTGTATGCTTTCGTTCATAATAAGCAACAACAGTTTGCTGCAAATTTGGTAATCACGGCCATAATAAATCTCCTTTATTAAATGAATTCGTATTTTAGCATTGGTTTCTCAATTACGGCATATTTTAGCCACATAAGTGAATTCATATTTTAGCCACAGAAGTGAATTCGTATCTTAAATGTTAACATTGGTTTGCCACCAATTTTTCTTTGATTTGATTGGCATACTTAAGAAAATCTTGATAGAATTTTTAATTTATGTACAGTAATGACCTCTCTATTCATGTTTAAATATTAGATATGGACGCATGTGATAATGACTGTAGAAATTCTCCATTATATTAAATATGCATGAATATGCTTATTGCTGGACATGTGATAATATGGAATGCATCTTTTAAGTCATTCAAAAGATTCACTTGCTTATTATGTTATGTAAATAATTTTGGCATATTTTTATAATTTAGTTTTGTCAACATTCAAATTATTGGTGTTTCTTTATAAATAACAATAATTGTCTAGCATTCTAAGTAGACCAATCGAAACAAGATGTCACCAAAGTGACCTCTTTTGTATAGATAGTCTATGAGGGATGTCGGATGTTTGTGCATGTACATTCATACAGGTATTAACCGGCCCAAAGGAAGGTTAATACTTGGCCGAATTGCACACATACTTGTGGTGATAAATGTGTGACAATTATACGATTTACATGTGAATAATAACCAGATCCAAAGATAGACTTACTATTTGATATGACTTATTGTCAACATTTGATCACTACACCAAGAATACCACTTGCAGTTAATATCACTGTCTAAATACTTGATATTAATGATGCACTAGGTATCTTGAGACGGGGTCACAATTATTTGAATTTGTTTGACTATCTTTTATCTTTGGTTATTAATTAGAGCATATTTGTTTATTTGTGCAGGGTCCCAACTTCAAGTTCTCTGAAGCTGATACTTTCCTGAATCAGCTTGCTCGGAAGGGGCCCTGTCCCATTGGCCGGATGTCGCTACCGAGTTGGATACACCCTCTCCCTTCATGGACCAACCTGTCTACATGGATCGTGCAGAAATACGAGACTCTCCTGTGCGAGATTGGACTCTACCGTGCTATTCGGGGCACCCGCTATGGCTTGCCCATAAACAAAAAATTGTTCATGGCTCTGCTGGAGACGTACAACTGCCGTACGGGGACCTTCTTTACACCCGTAGGGAAGATGGGGCTTGTTCTGCACGAGATGCATGACGTCTCCAAGCTGTCTTGGGGAGATGAAGTTTTTGAGGTGTATACCCCAACGAATGAAGAGTTCGAGGATTTGGAGGAGAGGTTCCCAGGCTTTGTTGCCGTCTACTGGGAATTGCTGTGTCATCACAGCACGTGTCAGCAACTGTCGAAGAAAAAGAACGACAGATCGGAAGGGAACCTTCCGCATATAAAGGCCTGGCTCACTTATCTTTTTAAACTCGGTGCCTCAGGCCAGGTTGCTCCCCAAAGTCCTCGTACTAGGAAGGAGGTGCAGGACCAAATATCGACCGCCAAGAGGGTTAGAACCACCGGTAACAGGTTCGGGAGTCAATCTGACTCTTTTGCTTATTTCTATCAAGCCAATCAGCCGTTGTCCGAGAAGGCACTCCTGGCAGGATTCCTGATGGTGTGGCTACGTAATTGCATAGTATCAGGAGGGGCTGGTTCTATTGAGAGGATCAGCCGCAACTTTATCCTGTCTGCTGTGAAGCTGGTCTTCGGGGTCAGACTAGCTCTTCTCCCGGCCATGGTGCGCAGCATACACCGTGGCCTTCACGCTTTCTCGTCCAAGGTTATCGCCGGTGACCCGACGAAGGAATTTGAACGCATTGAGCTACCCTATCATTATCTGATGGGGTGGCTGCTAATGCATTACCGGTCTTTAATGAGGCCTGGCCCTGAATATGGTGTATCTGCCGAGGATGCTTTCATCTTCCAGGATTGCCGCTTGCCTTGGGATTGCGAGACTATGTGTGCCTGTCGGATGGCACTGGCGAGAGTTGACAGATACACCTTTTTCCTGTTTGTTCCTCGATTTACTGCTGAAGAAGTGAGGGCCGTACATCTTGATGGTACTGGGCCTCCCAACTTCTTATCCGGCAAGATGCTCCTTTGGCTGCACAACATTCGCCCCTTCCACCTAGTATACCACAACAGCAACACTGTCTATTTGGAGCCCTACTTGCCCAGTAGGTTCGGCCGACAGTTTGGTTATAGCCAGCTATTTTTTGACAGTCCCAGCTCTTGCCTGGATTTTGAAGGTAGCATTTTTGACGGTATCAGAGCCTGGCACTATTATAACACAGTTCATATCCGTACCAGCTTCTCAGTTCCTGATGCTGGGGAGTTATGAGAGATCTTGTATTTGGCGGCTCTATACCATGTTATGGAAATTAAGCCTCCTGTCAATTTTGACCCAGGTACCAGCTTCATTGTTGGTACTGGCTTGGAAGAGAAGCCCAAGGGGTCCAAGGCGAGGAAGAAGAAGGAGAACAGAGCTGCTGTGTCGGACTCGGAGTCTGTCGACGCGGACGAAGAGGATGACGAGCATGACCCCGATAACTCTCTTCCTCCCGCAGAAAATGTGATGGCGGATCAGCCTCCTGTCGAACCTGGTCCTTTGTGCAAGCGAAGTAGGCCTTAGCCCGCCGTTGGCGGAAGAACTTACTCTGTGAAACAGGCTGCATCTAAGCCTCGCGGGCTGCTCATCAAGGAGAGAGGCGAGGATGACACCGTTTCAGAGGTGAATTGAACTACAACCATTTTCTTCTTTAGCTCTTATTTTTCCTGAACTATGACCTAATTATTTTTCTTTGCTCTGTAGGCATCGAAAGAAGTGGACTTTCCAGGGCCGGATGCTGCTTCTGAGGTTGACCCAGCTCTAACTACTCTAGTTAGAGATATGTGTGCCTGGATTATTGCTGCCGAGATTCTCCCAGCGACGGCTTAGGTTCCTTCAGTTGTTGATGTCCCAACCCAGGGTGACGTGGGCTCTGCTGAACCCATCCCTGAGACTGCTGAACTTTAGCTGGGTGACGCTGGTCCAGTCGTATCTCTATTCGGGGAGGCTGGGGCAGCGGAACCATCTGTATTCGGCTCGGACGTTGCTGGTGAAGAGAATACGGCGGCTGTGAGGAAACCTCAATCTCAGCAACTCCTCCTTGGTAAGATAAGCCAAGTCTTGACTTGTGAGGAGGTTTATTGGCCAGAGGGGTTCTGGCGGAAGAGAGTTTGCCTCCTTCCCCTCCAGCTTACATTGAGGGGCCTCCTGCTAGATCGAGTTCAGAAGAGCAAGCGGCGGAACGACCTAGGCAGGAAGAAATTGTCCCTGCACCTTCCTCTGTTCATGTGGCTCCGGAGGTCAACCTTTTCGCCTTGCCGAGTCTCCAAATCCTTCGGGCTGCCGAGGAGGAATTGGCCGCTATTCAAGCGTCCTTTCGCTCGGAGCTTGTTTCCCTTATGGTAGGGGTAGCAAGTTCCGGTGCATCTTATTCGACCCTGTCAGCTACCCTTCCTTTGATGCCGTCTTCTTCGGAGGTTCTGGATGAATCTTCAAAGGATGTAGTTGACAGTTTTTATCGTCACCTGAGACGAGGAGTTGAGGCTGCGGTGGAGAGGGGGACCTCTTTTACCTTGGCCCGTCAATGCGCCCGGGGCCAGATTGAAATCCTTAGAACCCTTCCCGGTGGGACAGGGATGGTTGAGCTACTGGAGCCCAAATAGCTAGAGGCGGATCAGCTTGTGGCCCAGTACCAAGTACTGCGACAAGTCGACCTGTCTTCGGCGGTAGATCAGGAGCGTGCCTTCCTCATAATTGTTATGGAGAAGGTAAGGGCCACACGAGATGCGTCCAAGCCTACTATAATGAAGGACCTCTATGATCTGTTTTTATAGTATGATCAGTTGAGCCGCCGGGGAGAGGATTGTATTGCTCGGGAGGTAGTAGCCTCTCGCGGGATAATCGACACGAAGGAGCAGATCCTCGAGCTCCAGAGGAAATTGGCCTTCTTAGAATCTGAGCTCGAAGCCTCACGCACGGGTAAGGAGCTAATTGTTCAGGAGGCCGACAAAGTCATCCATGCTTCTGCTGGCTTGGAGTGTGCTCTAAAGAAGCTTGAAGATGGCTGGCAGGCTCACACACATCTGAAGGATGCAGAGCGGTTGACTGAGGAGGCCGAGCGCCGAGCCAAGCGGCGGTTTGTGCGATCGACGGCTGTACTAAAGGACCGTCTCAGAGAGTTAAGTATCGCCGAACCATAGTCGGCTTTTTCTTTTCTTTCTCTCTTTTTGTTTCTTCATCTTTTTTGGCAGGGATATGGTCCCAAAGAATGTAGTACTTTTGATTTGATTTCAATAAGTGACTTTGCTTGTATTATCCTTTATATGTCGTGCTTGTACTGCATTTATGTGCTTGCCCTACTGGGGGCTTTTCTGTGGACCTATTACCCTTGGTGTAACCCCTAAATTTTTATTATTTTTTATTAAATTTGGTACCGATTTAAAATTTTGTATTGTACGTCGCGTAGTCGTATTGTACGTCGCGCACAAAATTTCATTTTTCGTAATTGCTCAACGAGTGCAAATATGTGCGAGCGTACATATTTTTAGAAAAACATTTTTCTTATTTTTATAGTTTCAAAATAATATATGTAATATTTAATTTAGCGATCAAAATTTCCTAAATTTATAATTTTATTTATGAAAAGCCTTTTATTTAGAATAAATAATATTCATAGTGCATACATATATTTTATAAATATTTTGCTAGTTTATTTTAGAAAAATATATAATTTTTGAGATTTATAAATATTGATATTTTATTATTCAAAAAGATATATAAAAATATTAATGTAATTTTTGAAATTATTATTATTAGAATTTTTGGAAAATATATTTCAAAATTATTGTGCAGATTTAAATCTTGATTTAAATTTGTGGATTTATTTAAATAGTTAATATTTAAAATTTGATTTTTGATTTTGAACTAAAATTTAATTAAATTTAAATTTGAATTGTATTTGGATTTGGATTGATTTTAAATTAAATTAGAAAATATCTAATTGGGTTTAAACAAATCCAAATCCTTATCCTAATGGGAATTCCCACCTCCTATAAATGGAGAGGTACTCCTCCATAATTCTCTACACAACCAAATTCTCTACAAAATTTGTGCATCGTGTCGGTGCCTCTCTACATCCACTATATTTTCCAGTGCATATACATGGTTCTTTTCCGTGTCCGACATGCCGGACACGACCTTACTTCCGTGTCTCGCAGGACACAACCCCGACCCTTCACTATCGTGTCAGGACAGTCCCCGATACGACGAAGTGTAATGCCTGTAGTTCGTATTACGTATCTTGGTATACGTGTACGTATTCTTGACTTGTATTGCGTATTTTCCTGCATGGTTATTTTGGCATATCATTGGATATGGCATAGCTTGGTTCGGCTTAGCTTGGTTTGGTTTACTTTTGGGTTCATCATGAACCAAAAGAAAACCCCCACCTACCACCACCACCCTCCTTTATATTTCCATCTAACTCTCTCTCTTCATTTATTCTTCTCCTTCACTTCTTTTTCTCCACCATTTACTCTTCCACCTACCAGGAAAGAGAGCTTAGGCAAGTGCAAACTTGCTTCATGATGGATCTCAAGTTTTATTGTTCCATTCTCTTCCTTACTTGATTCTAAGCCTCTTTAGAACTTGACATTTTTGGATTTGATGGATGGATTCTTGTAAATCTAAGTTTGTAAACTTTTCGGTTTTTCTTGGTTTTGATCTCTAAAAACTTGGTTATTTTTGAAAACTAGTGTTTCTATGTTGTAGAGAATTCAATTTCATACAGTTTTGGCTTTTGTTTCGCTTGATTTCGGCTTCGGATGAGGAAGTTATGGCCAAAACAATTTCTGGTCATTTCTAGGTTCATCTGCAGCATAATCAGCATGTCGCAGAAGGCGCATGTCGCAGAAGGCGCATGTTGCAATGAAGCGCATGTCGCGGTAGCCGCATATCATGTCGCAGAAGGCGCATGTCGCAGAAGGCGCATGTTGCAATGAAGCGCATGTCGCGGTAGCCGCATATCATGTCGCAGAAGGCGCATGTCGCAGTAGGCGCATGTTGCAATGAAGCGCATGTCGCGGTAGCCGCATATCATGTCGCAGAAGGCGTATGTCGCAGTAGGCACATGTTGCAATGAAGCGCATGTCGCAGTAGCCGCATATCATGTCGCAGAAGGCGCATGTCGCAGTAGGAGAATGTTGCAATGGGGCGCATGTCGCGGTAGGCGCATATCATGTCGCAGTTGAGCCACATGAGGTGCATGTCGCGATAGGCGCATATCATGTCGTGCATGAGCCGCAATGAGGCGCATGTCGTAGTAGGCGCATATGGTGTCGCAGTTGCATGCATATCGCAGAATAGGCCACATAATGCATATTTTGACTTTTACTAACTGTTATATGTCCTAATTGACTGAATTATTGCTCGAATTTCTCCCAACTCCCAACGTGGAAGTTATAGATCTTTTCCTTAGTAGCAAGAATATGTCTCTAGTTATTTTATGCAAGTTTCTCTCATTCATAATATTGTAAGAATAGAACACGATAGTGACCCGCTGTGGCGCACTCTTGACAAGTAAACTAACATGATATATCTCGGCATGCTGTTATGACAGCTAGCCTGACATGACAAGTATGAAAGACTTGGACACCGTGGGCGATTGTGTTTGTACAAATAAACTAGTACTGTCTTGCATCATGTTTAGGATGGGGACCCCTGAGTACCACGGTCAGGGGTACCTACTGAAATTGACTAAGGCTAATTAACTAGAATAATTCAGTAGTCATGAAGAGATTCCCAGCTACAGGCAATCCCGTTATTTGGGCGCATTCAGTGGACTTGTAGCCTACCGACGAGTAGGGCACATTTCCAGCACACAGTTATGTGTTGCATTCTTCCTAAATGGACATTCGACCTGGATAACCGGATGGTCTGCAGGGCTTGTGGCTGTTGGGATAATCTTATTGCATCTTGCTAGTAACTAGGCCTGTGATAACCCTAGTTAGTTAAAAGTATCAAGCCGTACTCTTGATTGGCCGTGATTGATTGGATGAAGTTTATTCCAGCTTAGTCTTATCCTGATCCTGTACAAGATTGTACCAGGACATGATTTCTTGTATCGATAAATGATGGGATACCAAGTTCTGTTCAGATGAAGGATTACAATCCCGGTCCTTGTTTGGTTTAAGGGTTGTAACTTGGCTATCTGAATAGTTCCATGGTTATCTTACCATATATCGTCCTGCTTATTGTGCCCGCCATAACAATAAAGATCAGGGGTCCAGTTCTGTTCAGGAGAAGGGTTACAACCCCGGTCCTTGTTTGGTTTAAGGGTTGTAACCTGGCTCCCAGAGCAGTTCTGTGTCCTCTCTTCGTTTATTGTCTTATTGTAACCCCCTGTCATGCTCGTCATGTTTTACCTTTACTTCAATACCATGATTATTTATACGGGCCTTAACAATAAAGATCAGGGGTCCAGTTCTGTTCAGGCGAAGGGTTACAACCCCGGTCCTTGTTTGGTTTAAGGGTTGTAACCTGGCTTCCGGAGCAGTTCTGTGTCCTCTCTTCGTTTATTGTCTTGTTACCTTATCAATAGTAATTTAGGCGGATTTCTATTCAGGCGAAGGATTGCAACCTCGGTCCTTGTTTGGTTTAAGGGTTGCAGTCTGGCTACTTGAATAGTTTCTCCGTGTTCAATATATTATTGTTATCTCAGCTATTATCACTATCTTTTAATTACCTTTACTATTTATTTGTGTTATGCTGGTTTTAGTTCCTAAGTGAAGCCTCCTTTGTGGCACTTGCTCTTTCTGGGGTCTGACCCAGCTGGTTTTGTGTGGCCAGATATCGGAGCAGCACCAGAGGATCCATCTGTCTTCCAGCCCGATGGTGACCACCAGGCGTAACCAGGGCAACGAGTGGGTTTCTTTTGTCCTCCCACTCTATTTGTAAAATTATTCTTTTGAGGCGTTTAGCCGGCGAGCACGTGTTAGCTCGTATTGCACCTTTATTTACTGTCTGCCTACGGGCTGTAACATGATTGACAAATCCTAGGGTTGATCATGTATTGACTAAAACTCTTGCCAGTCCTGACATTTTGTACGACTAGCTTCATGATCATCCAATATGTAATGTATGGGACGCCTTACTATTGTATATTGATGCTCTAATATCTTGTGACTGCTACTACTTGCTTGTGATTGAGACAATAGGTTTAATCTTGACCATAGGAGACTGATGGATTGTAGTTAAACCCTCATATATCTAGACAGCCGTGACCGTATAGTGACGTAGATTCCATTTCATTATACGTAGCTGGCTATGTCTGCCCCCGCTCTCCAGTATTCTGGTTCTGGGGCGTGACATGGTTTTAGTGGTGGCCCATGCAGGTCTTGTAAATCAAGATATGTGAGGGTTTACCGAATAGATGTCTCAATCAGTATTCGCCCTTGATCTCTGCTCGTATCTTCTGAATCTCTGTAATCTTGACCTGATCACATGTTTGTATCGTTGATCTGTCCTGGTCCTTCCTTATTGTTCCCTATGTCGTCTTCTTCAGCGGCATTGTTCCTGGACCTGCCGATCAGCAAGGCGGAGCACCTCCCGCGGACCAGCAACAACCTGGAGATCAAGCCCAGCATTCAGGAGTAGCCTCCAGAGTTATGCCTACTGAAGGAGAACCCCCAATTCAGCCCGTCCAGCCTGCAGAGCCTGATGATGGCACTTTGGCGGGTCTCATCAGGTCCCTATTAGCTTCCCAGGATCGTCGCAGAGATGCCTTGCACCAGGCGATAGCAGACGCTTTGACCAGAGGAGGTCATCAGGGTAATAGCGCGGCCAACAGCTTCAAGCGCTTGAACCCTCCCTTCTTCGACGGCAGTGAAGATGCGATCGCTGCAGATGCATGGCTTCAGGACACAGAGGTGATTCTAGAAGCGGCCAGGACTCCAGAGAATAAGAAGGTGGCCGTAGTGCGCCTGCAGTTACTAGATCTTGCCCGCAGCTGGTGGGCAGCGCAGGCCGATGGATTAGTGGCCCCTATTTTATGGGCAGTATTCAGGGAGAGATTCCAGAACAAGTATTTTGATGCTGTAGCTCGGTATGATCTACAGACGAGGTTCACCAATCTGAAGCAGATGGGCAGGACGGTCGATGGATATGCGACCGAGTTCTCCAGGCTTAGTCGGTTTGCTCCCACCTTGGTGGCGACCGGGTTTGATAGAGCCCAGCGGTTCCAGCAGGGGCTCCACCTAGAGATTTTATTGGCGGTGGAGCAGTTTGAGCATCAGACTTTTGATGCAGTGTTGAGAGCAGCCCGGAGGCATGAGTATACCTCCCAGAGGATTGTGGATAGGACCGAAGGTCGGAAGCGATCTCACGACCAGATGAACCAGTCATCAGCACCAGCCCCGGCAGCCAGGGCCTTGACCATTGGAGCTCCGAGGCGGGCGGCCTCAGTGACGTCGGTTCAGCATTCCACCCCGACGTACCCTCAGCAGCAGAAGCAGAAGCAGTCTTCCGCAGTGGGATGTTCACACTGCGGGAAGCCAGGGCATGTGGTATCAGAATGTCGCAGAGCACAGGGTTTGTGCTTGGTTTGTGGTGCCCCGGACCACAGGGTTGGGAACTGCCCGAACAGGGGGAGTTCATCCGCTTTCTCTAGTCCTTCAGTTAGAGGACCAGCACCAGTCCAGCAGCAGCAGCTGCAGTACCCATTCCCGAGGCCATTGCCGACGCAGGCCCAGGCATTCCAGCAGCAGAGGCCGCAGCAGTATGCCCAAGCCCAAGTCTTGATCCAGAGCAGGCAGAGGAATTTTCAGCAGAGGGGACCCGCACCTAGAGGACATGGTCAAGTGCTGGCTTTGACCATGGGAGAAGAAGGAATAGCACCAGGTGAGGTGGTGGCAGGTACTATTCTCGTCAACACCTTTCCAGCTTCAGTATTAATTGATTCTGGTGCCTCGCATTCATTTATGTCTGTACGATTTGTGACACGGGTAGGACTAGAGCCCGAGTCATTATCAGTAAGGCTCAATATACTTACTGGTAACGGACTTGTGGGAGTAGATAGAGTGTTTTCCTCGTGTCGGATCGTAGTTAGCAGTAGAGAATTCCCCGCGAGATTAATAGAGTTCCCGATGGCCGATTATGATGTGGTCTTAGGGATGGATTGGTTGAGGGACCAGTATGCTAGGATAGACTGCCACATTGGCAGGGTTGTTTTTAGCATTCCCGGAGAGCCAGAGTTTTCTTTCTTTCGAGGCGAAGTTGAACCTTCTCCTCCAGTATTGCGGATGGCAGTAGCAGCAGTGCAGTTGCCTCGGATAATCGAAGAGTTTCCAGATATTTTTCCAGAAGAGCTTCCAGGGATGTCGCCAGAGCGAGAGATCAAGTTTACCATCGACTTGATTCCCGGAACAGCCCAGTGTCAGAGAGAGTCTACAGGATGGCACCGTCAGAGCTAGAGATATTGTACAAGATGATTGAAGAACTCAGAACCAAGGGGTTCATTCGTGCTAGTGGATCACCTTGGGGAGCCCCGATGCTTCTTTTGAAAAAGAAGGATGGTACGTCCAGATTGTGTGTTAATTATCGTACCTTGAACTCAGTGACAATCAAGAACAGATACCCTCTCCCGAGGATAGATGACTTGTTTGATCAACTCAAAGGGGCATCAGTATTTTCGAAGATTGACTTGCGGTCAGGATACCATCAGATCAGAGTCAGAGAGCAGGACATCCCGAAGACAGCTTTCAGATCTAGATATGGGCATTGGGTTTCCTTGTGATGCCATTTGGAGCAACCAATGCGCCGGCTGTATTCATGGACCTCATGAATCGTATCTTTATGCCTTATTTGGATCAGTTCGTGATTGTATTCCTAGACGACATCCTGGTCTACAGCAAGAGTGAAGCGGAGCATGAGCATCACCTCAGAGTTGTTCTTCAGATTCTCAGAGAGCACCAGTTGTATGCCAAGTTCAGTAAATGCGAGTTCTGGCTCGATCGTATTTCGTACTTGGGTCATATCATCACCCGAGGGGGAGTAGAAGTGGATCCCCAGAAGATCGTGGCCATTGAAATATGGCCAGTACCTAGCACAATGGCAGAAGTCCGTAGTTTTCTTGGCTTGGCCGGCTACTACCGGCGATTTGTTTCAGACTTTGCTCGAATTTCTGCGCCATTGATCCAGTTGACCCGCAAGGATGTGCAGTTTGCTTGGACAGCAGAATACCAGGATTCTTTTGAGAGGTTGAAGCGAGGCTTGATGACGGCTCCTATTCTCACGCTTCCAGATGGAACTGGAGGATTCTCAGTGTATTGTGATGCTTCGGGCAGAGGTTTAGGATGTGTTCTGATGCAGCATGGGAAGGTAATAGCTTATGCATCACGACAACTTCATGATCATGAGAGAAATTACCCAACCCATGACTTGGAGCTGGCAGCAGTAGTGTTTGTACTTAAGTTGTGGAGGTACTACCTATACGGAGATAGGGTAGAAATTTTCACCGACCACAAGAGCCTGAAGTATGTTTTCACCCAGAAGGATCTTAACATGCGTCAGAGGAGATGGCTGGAGCTGCTTGTGGATTATGATGTCAACCTGCAGTATCACCCAGGAAAGGCCAATGTTGTTGCGGATGTATTGAGCAGGAGGGCAGGAGTTTATTTCCTGACAGCACAACCAGAGCTGTTAGCCGATCTTCAGAAGATGGGAATAGAAGTTGTCCTCCCTACCAGTGTGGCATTGATGGCCAGCATGCAAGTTCAGTCCACTATAGTCGAGAGGATCCGGATGGCGCAGTCAGCAGATTCCAAGCTTCAGCGACTCAGAGCAGAGTGTGAGGCGGGACGAAGACCAGAGTTATGCATTCATGAAGACGGTACACTTCGACATGGTAAGCGTCTTTGTGTACCCAGTGGAGATATCAGACAGGAGATCATGACAGAGTCCCACAGTTTGCAGTATTCTATTCATCCCGGTGGCACGAAGATGTACCGTGATATCCGCCAGCACTTTTGGTAGAATAGCATAAAGTGGGAGATAGCCCGGTTTGTCTCTCCTTGTTTAGTCTGCCAACAAGTTAAGGCTGAACATCAGAGACCAGCTGGACTACTTCAACCATTGCCGATTCTAGAGTGGAAATGGGAGCATGTAACCATGGATTTTGTGACTGGATTGCCTAGATCCCCGGCGGGCAGAGACGCTATTTGGGTTGTCATAGACAGGCTCACGAAGGTGGCTCACTTTCTCTCGTTCAGAGTTGGTCAGTCGACGGCTCAGCTAGCGGAGATGTATCTCCGGCAGATTGTCAGATTGCACGGGGTACCAGTCAATATCACTTCAGACAGAGATTCAAGATTTACGTCGCACTTTTGGCGTAGCTTGCAAGGAAGTTTGGGAACTCACCTCCAGTTCAGTTCAGCTTATCACCCGCAGACAGATGGCCAGTCGGAGCGTACGATCCAGACTCTTGAAGATATGTTACGGTCATGTACACTCGACTTTGGTGGTTCGTGGGAAGATCATGTGCACCTGGTGGAGTTCTCGTACAATAATAGTTTCCAGGCCAGTATCCAGATGGCACCGTTCGAGGCACTGTATGGTAGGAAGTGTCGATCCCCGCTAGCCTAGGATAATGTTGGAGAGAGGCAGATGCTTGGTCCGGAAATGATTGCTCAGACCGTTGAAGTGGTCAGAAAAGTCAGAGATCATCTTCGAGTTGCCCAAGATCGCCAGCGTCATTGGGCCGATTCTCATCGGCGCCCTCTTGAGTTTTTTGTCGGCGACCATGTATTCCTGAGGATTTCGCCTAACCGCGGCATCATTTGTTTCGGCGTACGAGGAAAGCTTAGTCCTAGTTATATAGGACCGTTCGATATTCTGGAGCGAGTAGGAGATGTATCCTATCGTCTCACTCTTCCACCATCGCTACGTGAGGTGCATGACGTATTTCATGTATCCCAACTGCGACGGTATATCCCGGACCCGAGCCACATCCTGGATTATTCGGAATTGGTTGTTGGTACCAACCTTTCGTATGAGGAGAGGCCCGTGTCTATATTGGACCGAAGAGAGAAGATACTCAAGAACAAGACTATCAAGTTAGTTCGAGTTGCTTGGGGTCATCACTCTTTAGGTGAGTCGACGTGGGAGCGTGAGGATGATATCCGATCACGATATTCCGACCTGTTTGACTCGTAAGGTATAATGTCTTCCTTATGCCTTATGCTTTCAATACCTTGCTCGGATAAATGACTGCATGATAGACTGCTTGTTATAGCTTACGATTAGTATAGCCTGTCCTTGCAATTCTAGCCTCTTGATTAAATTCCGAGGACGGAATTCTTTTAAGGTGGGTAGAGTTGTAATTCCTGTAGTTCGTATTACGTATCTTGGTATACGTGTACGTATTCTTGACTTGTATTGCGTATTTTCCTGCATGGTTATTTTGGCATATCATTGGATATGGCATAGCTTGGTTCGGCTTAGCTTGGTTTGGTTTGCTTTTGGGTTCATCATGAACCAAAAGAAAACCCCCACCTACCACCACCACCCTCCTTTATATTTCCATCTAACTCTCTCTCTTCATTTATTCTTCTCCTTCACTTCTTCTTCTCCACCATTTACTCTTCCACCTACCAGGAAAGAGAGCTTAGGCAAGTGCAAACTTGCTTCTTGATGGATCTCAAGTTTTATTGTTCCATTCTCTTCCTTACTTGATTCTAAGCCTCTTTAGAACTTGACATTTTTGGATTTGATGGATGGATTCTTGTAGATCTAAGTTTGTAAACTTTTCGATTTTTCTTGGTTTTGATCTCTAAAACTTAGTTATTTTCGAAAACTAGTGTTTCTATGTTGTAGAGAATTCAATTTCATACAGTTTTGGCTTTTGTTTCGCTTAATTTCGGCTTCGGATGAGGAAGTTATGGCCAAAACAATTTCTGGTCATTTCTAGGTTCATCTGCAGCATAATCAGCATGTCGCAGAAGGCGCATGTCGTAGAAGACGCATGTTGCAATGAAGCGCATGTCGCGGTAGCCGCATATCATGTCGCAGAAGGCGCATGTCGCAGAAGGTGCATGTTGTAATGAAGCGCATGTCGCGGTAGCCGCATATCATGTCGCAGAAGGCGCATGTCGCAGTAGGCACATGTTGCAATGAAGTGCATGTCGCGGTAGCCGCATATCATGTCGCAGAAGGCGCATGTCGCAGTAGGCGCATGTTGTAATGAAGCGCATGTCGCAGTAGCCGCATATCATGTCGCAGAAGGCGCATGTCGCAGTAGGCGCATGTTGCAATAAGGCGCATATCGCGGTAGGCACATATCATGTCGCAGTTGAGCCACATGAGGTGCATGTCGCGATAGGCGCATATCATGTCGCGCATGAGCCGCAATGAGACGCATGTCGCAGTAGGCGTATATGGTGTCGCAGTTGCATGCATATCGCAGAATAGGCCGCATAATGCATATTTTGACTATTACTAACTGTTATATGTCCTAATTGACTGAATTATTGCTCGAATTTCTCCCAACTCCCAACGTGGAAGTTGTAGATCTTTTCCTTAGCAGCAAGAATATGTTTCTAGTTATTTTATGCAATTTTCTCTCATTCATAATATTGTAAGAATAGAACACGATAGTGGCCCGCTGTGGCGCACTCTTGACAAGTAAACTGACATGATATATCTCGGCATGCTGTTATGACAGCTAGCCTGACATGACAAGTATGAAAGACTTGGATACCGTGGGCGATTGTGTTTGTACAAATAAACTAGTACTGTCTTGCATCAAATTTAGGATGGGGACCCCAGAGTACCACGGTCAGGGGTACCTACTGAAATTGACTAAGGCTAATTAACTAGAATGATTCAGTAGTCATGAAGAGATTCCCAGCTACAGGCAATCCCGTTATCTGGGCGCATTCAGTGGACTTGTAGCCTACCGACGAGTAGGGCACATTTCCAGCACACAGTTATGTGTTACATTCTTTCTAAATAGACATTCAACCTGGATAACCGGATGGTCTGCAGGGCTTGTGGCTATTGGGATAATCTCATTGCATCTTGCTAGTAACTAGGCCTGTGATAACCCTAGTTAGTTAAAAGTATCAAGCCGTACTCTTGATTGGCCGTGATTGATTGGATGAAGTTTATTCCAGCTTAGTCTTATCCTGATCCTGTACAAGATTGTATCAGGACATGATTTTTTGTATCGATAAATGATGGGATACCAAGTTCTGTTCAGATGAAGGGTTACAATCCCGGTCCTTGTTTGGTTTAAGGGTTGTAACTTGGCTATCTGAATAGTTCCATGGTTATCTTATCATATATCGTCCTGCTTATTGTGCCCGCCTTAACAATAAAGATTAGGGGTCCAGTTCTGTTCAGGCGAAGGGTTACAACCCCGGTCCTTGTTTGGTTTAAGGGTTGTAACCTGGCTCCCAGAGCAGTTCTGTGTCCTCTCTTCGTTTATTGTCTTATTGTAACCCCCTGTCATGCTCGTCATGTTTTACCTTTACTTCAATACCATGATTATTTATACGGGGCTTAACAATAAAGATCAGGGGTCCAGTTCTGTTCAGGCGAAGGGTTACAATCCCGGTCCTTGTTTGGTTTAAGGGTTGTAACCTGGCTTTCGGAGCAGTTCTGTGTCCTCTCTTCGTTTATTGTCTTGTTACCTTATCAATAGTAATTGAGGCGGGTTTCTATTCAGGCGAAGGATTGCAACCCCGGTCCTTGTTTGGTTTAAGGGTTGCAGTCTGGCTACTTGAATGGTTTCTCCGTGTTCAATATATTATTGTTATCTCAGCTATTATCACTATCTTTTAATTACCTTTACTATTTATTTGTGTTATGCTGGTTTTAGTTCCTAAGTGAAGCCTCCTTTGTGGCACTTACTTTTTCTGGGGTCTGACCCAGCTGGTTTTGTGTGGCCAGATATCGGAGCAGCACCAGAGGATCCACCTGTCTTCCAGCCCGATGGTGACCACCAGGCGTAACCAGGGCAACGAGTGGGTTTCTTTTGTCCTCCCACTCTATTTGTAAAATTATTCTTTTGAGGCGTTTAGCCGGCGAGCACGTGTTAGCTCGTATTGTACCTTTATTTACTGTCTGCCTACGGGCTGTAACATGATTGACAAATCCTAGGGTTGATCATGTATTGACTAAAACTCTTGCTAGTCCTGACATTTTGTACGACTAGCTTCATGATCATCCAATATGTAATGTATGGAACGCCTTACTATTGTATATTGATGCTCTAATATCTTGTGACTGCTACTACTTGCTTGTGATTGAGACAATAGGTTTAATCTTGACCATAGGAGACTGATGGATTGTAGTTAAACCCTCATATATCTAGACAGCCGTGACCGTATAGTGACGTGGATTCCATTTTATTATACGTAGCTGGCTATGTCTGCCCCCGCTCTCCAGTATTCTGGTTCTGGGGCGTGACACGAAGTCCCCCTACCCGTTACACCCATCCTCGCCACAGCCTTACCCTCCCCGTTTCGACCACCGCCTCCATCGCAATCCCCTTCGCCGCCATCCTGCCACCACCAGCATCTGTCCCCGACATCACCACTGCATCCTGCCAATCTTCGACCTAGCCACCACCACCTTCGACCACATCAACCACCACTGCGGCACCCTAACGCTACCGGCGCCCCGTCTCCGTCACTGCCACCAACCACCGTTACCACCACCACCACCACACAAGAGTAAAGGAGAAAAGGGGGGAAACAGAACCTCACCTCCGGCCGAGCTTTCCCCTCCGCCACGTAGATCATCTCTCTGGCCGGCTCCCGACGCCCAGCCCCGACGGCGCCCATCCACGCCGTTCCTCCGCCGACCTGACCCGTCCGTCCGCGCCGTCTCCACCACCTCACGTCGGGTGCCGCTACCACTGATAAAGCGCATGCCTCCGCCGCGAGGTCGCCGCCCGACGCCGGCCGGTTGGCGATCAGATCTGTCGTCGCCTGGTGTCTCCGAGCCTCCCCGCAGTGCCGGATCCCCCGCTGGTCATCCCGGTGGTCGCACACCGCCCGCCGCCGCTCTCCATCGGTAAACCCATTTCCCCCTTTTTCCTCTCCCTCTCTCTCTCGACCACTCTTTTGATTTTTCCTCTTCTTACTTCTTCTATAGTGAAAAGGAACAGCAGCTTTAGTATTATTATTATATTCAAATATTATTAATATTATTATTATTATCATCATCATCATTTAGTTTTGCTGTTAATATTATTATTAATGTTATTATTATTATTATTATCATTCTTATTATTGTTATTATTAACATCATTATTTTTCAAATTAGCATACGTATTTTCAAGTATTTTATTAAGTTGCAACCTAAAACGCTTTTAATTATAACTACTTAAAAATATTTTGCCTAATCAAAAATCTAGATTTCGATAAAATAAATAAAGATATGATTATTCTATTTTTACAAACATAGGATTTTTGCCTAAAACGGTTTTTAGATTTCCAGTATTTACCAAATTATTTTACTAACCAAGACCTAGTCTCAAGTTTTAGAAATACTTTCTAAAAATAGTATGCGTATGTTCTTCACAATTTCTCCTCGATATTACCATTGATCACGACTGATCACGCGATCTCTTCTCATGAAATACCGGACCCTCACATTCGACCATGGCTATTGGACGAACAAGACTTGTCAGATTATTAAACCATACCAGGCGACACATCAGGCAAGACACCTTGCCTTTACTGTTTAAATTTCCTGCTCAATAACATGCATGTTGTGTTTATTTTCAAGTTGTTCTTTTTAAAATTATATGTAGACTTTAAATTACTATATCTTATGCAATTGACTTAGAGTTAAGGGACCACCATTTGTTTAAGTGCATCTCATAAACTGTCACGATATGCCACGGGTTGTGTGTGAGTTGTGAGTCGCATATAGATACGGACTTGCGTAACGACCGTACATCGGTGCGTACAGGCCGTGCGTTAGGATATAACTGCCAATAGATTGTATAGAAGACTTGGCAGTTATTAAGGATTAAACAGTATCGTAGAGACGACACATGTATAGTATCATGGGGAGGAAGGGGACAGTCATTAGCATAGGGGCTACATGTTCAGTACACACATAGATTTGGGCCGATAGTGTCTCGGATGAGCGCTACTTACTGCCCCGGGGACGATAGTTCTCGTATGAGAGCTACTTTCTGCCCATAGTCGATAATGCCTCTTATGAGCGCTACCTACTACTACTCTCTCTCTCCATCTATGCTGAACACCTAAGCTCCTGCGTAGAACGTTGTCTTCTCAAAGTGTATTTCACATAGAATGGTTAGGAACCTTAACGCATGTATATTTTCTATTGAGCTCTTACTATTCAGTATATGGCATGATATTATGTGTCTTGTTATGTCCCTCTGAGGACCTGGTGATCTCTCCAGGTGTGATTTTTGTGATTTCTTGCAGGTGCTCTAGCTAAGGCTATTTCTTCCTCCGTGATGATTGCTCTTGGACTCGTCACTTGCTCTCCTTGCTAAATTCTTTCCTTGTATATTTTTCCATATTTAATTTGGTTGGTAGTGGACCTTGTCTCCGCCCAACTATTGTGTACATGACAAACTCAAAGTTGCATTATATTATTATTTCTCTTTGTGGATGAGATTTAGTGTCTTGGCTTTCTACATTTATAGCTTATGTATATATACGAGTCGTATATTTTCTCGTATGTATACAGCTGGCATGATACGTATCTAGTCCCAAGTATTTTAGGACTGGGGCGTTACATGTTTTTGTGGTGGCCCATGTAGGTAAAGTTTGCCGTTTTGGTTACATGACTGTACCAAATGGGCCTGCAATATAGGATTAGAGTCTAGAATCTCATCCACCTACTTGACATCCTTTCTTGACTTCAAATTTCGAACTCTCGTTCTACCTCCTTGAATTGCATCTTACTTGACTCCTTCTACCGTAAATTTCTTAGTTTCGTGTTTAGTAAGATGACTACACTAGTATATGCCCATAGGTTAAACACATGGCTTGATAGATTGCATTGACAATTAATATCGATTGAGGTTATATTTGAGTATAAAGACATTTATTTTTCCTAGAGATATGATCATAGGGATTAGTTAATTCCAAGTTGGGTAGTAGCATATTACCGCCATCAAAGGATAGTTGAAATTTTACTTTAAATTTACAAGATGGTATACACAAGAGGATAGCTAGATCGAGAAAGCATATTTTTTTTATGAATTTTGAAATTGTGAAATAGTTATATTGTGACACATGATTTACGGTTAACTTAAGTTTGGATTGTAATATGATAGAGTTTATCTCGAGATTATTTAAAGAGTTTAAATTATGATTTTCTAGACGACTAGAGAGATGAAAGTTTAGAAGGGAGAGAACTTGAGGTTTTAAATTGCGCGTACGATTTATAAAGTTTATTAAATTTTAAAGAGATGATGGAAAAATTTTGTTTAAAATTTTTGGAAGATATCGACTTTGAAGGAAAAATTCAAAATTTAAATTTTGTCCTATGATCTATGATTTATAGAGTTATTTAAATTTCGAGTTTAAAGCCTTGATTATGGATATTTAAATTTTTAGTAAAAAAATAAGAAAAAAATAAAAATAAAAATAAAAATATATGTTCATTTTGTGATATACAAGGACTATTTCGAGATTGATTAGAGATTTAAATTAAACTTGACAGTCTAAGTTAATTGGTAATTGTGGCGGAGTATCTTAAAAATTTTATTAAGAAATTTCGAGGAACTTGAAATTTAGATTAGATCATATTGGTAGAGGACCAAGAAGCAAGGAAGGTCACCCTAGTGAGATAGAAGTATTGTACATTAGATTGCCATGCCACCAATAATTATGATATTGCATATACACAAGTATAGTTAGTCATCGACCAAACCGATGAACGTATCTTTTGACTTACTCGACCTTCCCTTAATTCTAGATCCTTTGTCATTACCATCTAATCATTTGAAACTTGAGAAATGATTAGATTGTTCCTTGATCATACACCATCTAAGTGGCTATTATATCCCTAGAAACTGTACTCCTAATTTATTTTACCTTGATTTGTTAGAATCTAAGTTATCTTTAATTCATGCTTTAGCTCGGTCATTTATTTGGTTCGTTAATTATTATCTCATGAGCTCCCACTTTCTATTTTAATTTCTTTTGTGTCCTTTATCGTGACTTGGGTATTTGGAGCACAATACTAGACGTTTCCTTCCTACAAATTTCACAAGCAAGACCTACACGAGCCCACCTTCATGTAGGTATATCACGTGCCACTAAAACACGTCTCCTTGTACTCTAATTTCATATTGTGACTTTTGGGTCAAAAAGACTGGACTCTAATTCCTGCCGTGAAACCAATATACTTTTTAACTATAGATGAGACTCGACCTCGACTCCATTCTTTCGACCCGATATATGATTTTGCTCTACTTAATTCCTTACATACTTAAATCTTGATTGCTGGACCTATCACACCATTAATTTAATTCTTGTAAGTTGAGTAGAATATCTCATGACCTAACCAACATTTTTGTGGACCACATTGATAAGTTCACTTGGACCATAGAATTCAGTAGACCCTAACTTATCTAGTCAACCAAGCCGACTGGATAGGCCCAAATTTTGGGCGGAACTTAGATTTTATAATATCTTGGACTAATTGATTTCTTTCATCATTACCCTTTACTTATTATTTTAATTACCTATGATGCTAAATTAGCCTAGTTTTTGCAAGCTTATTCCTTAATCGAGCTTGTTCAAGACATATGTTATTTGGGTCGCTCCCACTAACATATTGTCTAATCAGAACCGGTGCATGATGGTCTGATCAACCGAGTGCACTTTGGTTATCTTTTATCTACCGTCATACGTGGATGGGGACATAGCTAAACTTGTCCTTTAGAGCCTCATTCGCGACTGCCTTGGCAACGCCTTTTTGAAATTTTTGGTCGTCTTTGAATCACGTATTCGTACTCAATAATCTCATCTTTGAACCCCTTAATGCTTTCGCCTTCACCTGTTTTAGAAGGACGAAGGCGTTGTACTAGAACCTTCTCTAGCCTTCATATCAATTATGATTATTATCACTCGATAATGCTATATCTTCATCCTAACTACTCGACCTTTCCCTCAACCCTAAATCTACAAACTTGACTTTCTAATCACTTGAATTTAAGAAGTGATTGCAATCGTCTCTTAATCATATCCTCAACCTAGACTAAGACCAAGGAACCCTTCTACCGTTGTGCCTTCTCACCCCCCACGAATTCTTAATTTCGAGGACGAAATTCTTTTAAGTTGGGTAGGATGTAAAACCCCTAAATTTTTACTATTTTTTATTAAATTTGGTACCGATTTAAAATTTTGTATTGTACGTCGCGTAGTCGTATTGTACGTCGCGCACGAAATTTTATTTTTCGTAATTGCTCGACGAGTGCGAATATGTGCGAGCGTACATATTTTTAGAAAAACATTTTTTTATTTTTATAGTTTCAAAATAATATATGTAATATTTAATTTAGCTATCAAAATTTCCTAAATTTATAATTTTATTTATGAAAAGCCTTTTATTTAGAATAAATAATATTCTTAATGCATACATATATTTCATAAATATTTTGCTAGTTTATTTTTAAAAAAAATGTAATTTTCGAGATTTATAAATATTGATATTTTATTATTCAAAAAGATATTTAAAAATATTAATGTAATTTTTGAAATTATTATTATTAGAATTTTTGGAAAATATATTTCGAAATTATTGTGAAGATTTAAATCTTGATTTAAATTTGTGGATTTATTTAAATAGTTAATATTTGTAATTTGATTTTTAATGTTGAACTAAAATTTAATTAGATTTAAATTTGAATTGTATTTGGATTTGGATTAATTTTAAATTATATTGGAAAATATCTAATTGGGTTTAAACAAATCCAAATCCTTATCCTAATGGAAATTCCCACCTCCTATAAAAGGAGAGGTACTCCTCCATAATTCTCTACATAACCAAATTCTCCATAAAATTTGTGCATCATGTCGGTGCCTCTCTACATCCACTAAATTTTCCAGTGCATATACATGGTTCTTTTCGTGTCCGACATGCCGGACACGACCTTACTCTCGTGTCGCGCAGGACACAACCCCGACCCTTCACTATCGTGTCAGGACAGTCCCCGACACGACGACGTCCACCTAATCGTTACACCCAGTCCTCGCCACAGCCTTACCCTCTCCGTTTCGACCACCGCCTCCATCGCAATCCCCTTCGCCGCCATCCTGCCACCACCAGCATCCGTCCCCGACATCACCACTGCATCCTGCCAATCTCTGACCTAGCCACCACCACCTTCGACCACATCAACCACCACTGCGGCACCCCAATGCTACCGGCGCCCCATCTCCGTCACCGCCACCAACCACCGTTACCACCACCACCACCACACAAGAGTAAAGGAGAAAAAGGAGGGAAACAGAACATCACCTCCGGCCGAGCTTTCCCCTCCGCCACGTCGAGCATCTCTCCGGCCGGCACCCGACGCCCAGCCCTGACGGCGCCCATCCACGCCGTTCCTCCGCCGACCTGACCCGTTCGTCCGTGCCGCCTCCACCACCTCACGCCGGGCGCCGCTACCACTGATCAAGCGTATGCCTCCGCCGCGAGGTCGCCGCCCGACGCCGGCCGGTTGGCGATCAGATCTGTCGCCGCCTGGTGTCCCCGAGCCTCCCCGCCGTGCCGGATCCCCCGCTGGTCATCCCGGAGGTCGCACACCGCCCGCCGCCGCTCTCCATCGGTAAACCCATTTTCCACTTTTTTCTTTCTCCCTCTCTCTCTCTCTCGACCACTCTTTTGATTTTTCCTCTTCTTACTTCTTCTATAGTGAAAAGGAACAGCAGCTTTAGTATTATTATTATATTCAAATATTATTAATATTATTATTATTATCATCATCATCATCATCATTTAGTTTTGTTGTTAATATTATTATTATTGTTATTATTGTTATTATTATTATTATCATTATTATTATTGTTATTATTAACATCATTATTTTGATTATGTATAAAATTGATATACTTCTTGAATGTAATAA
Organism: Iris pallida; assembly: GCA_029216955.1. NCBI lineage: Eukaryota > Viridiplantae > Streptophyta > Magnoliopsida > Asparagales > Iridaceae > Iris > Iris pallida. The sequence continues at coordinate 2,685,335 of JANAVB010017600.1, forward strand.
TAGTAATATTTTTGTTCGGATTTTTAAAGTATAATATATAAAAATATATATGTTGCCTAATTAAAATCTAGTTTCAAAAAATTAAATATTCTCTAAAACTATATATATCGTTTTGATAATTTCATATATATATATATATATATATATTATATATATATATATATATATATATATATATATATATATATATATATATTTATATATATATATATATATATATATATATATATTTATATTTATATAATTTCATATATATATATATATTTTGATAATTTTATATATATATATATATATATATATATATATATATATATATATATATAAAATATATATTATATATATATATATATATATATATATATATATATATATATATATTCAATAAAAAGGCAGTTTTCAAATTAGCATACGTATTTTCAAGTATTTTATTAAGTTGCAACCTAAAACGCTTTTAATTATAACTACTTATAAATATTTTGCCTAATCAAAAATCTAGATTTCAATAAAATAAATAAAGATATGATTATTCTATTTTTACAAACATAGGATTTTTGCCTAAAACGGTTTTTAGATTTCCAGTATTTACCAAATTATTTTACTAACCAAGACCTAGTCTTAAGTATTAGAAATACTTTCTAAAAATAGTATGCGTATGTTCTTCACAATTTCTCCTCGATATTACCATTGATCACGACTGATCACGCGTTCTCTTCTCATGAAATACCGGACCTTCACATTCGACCATGGCTATTGGACGAACAGGACTTGTCAGATTATTGCACCATACCAGGCGACACATCAGGCAAGACACCTTGTCTTTACTGTTTAAATTTCCAGCTCAATAACATGCATGTTGTGTTTATTTTTAAGTTGTTCTTTTTAAAATTATATGTAGACTTTAAATTACTATATCTTATGCAATTGACTTAGAGTTAAGGGACCACCGTATGTTTAAGTGCATCTCATAAACTGTCACGATGTGCCACGGGTTGTGTGTGAGTTGTGAGTCGCATATAGATACGGACTTGCGTACCGACCGTACATCGGTGCGTACAGGCCGTGTGTTAGGATATAACTGCCAATAGATTGTATAGAAGACTTGGCAGTTATTAAGAATTAAACAGTGTCGTGGAGACGACACATGTATAGTATCATGGGGAGGGGGGAGACAGTCATTAGCGTAGGGGCTACATGTTCAGTACACACATAGATTTGGGCTGATAGTGTCTCGGATGAGCGCTACTTACTGCCCCGTGGCCGATAGTTCTTGTATGAGAGCTACTTTCTGCCCATAGTCGATAGTGCCTCTTATGAGCGCTACCTACTACTACTCTCTCTCCATCTATGCCGAACACCTAAGCTCCTGCGTAGAACGTTGTCTTCTCAAAGTGTATTTCACATAGAATGGTTAGGAACCTTAACGCATGTATATTTTCTATTGAGCTCTTACTATTTAGTTTATGGCATGATATTATGTGTCTTGTTACGTCCCTCTGAGGACCTGGTGATCTCTCTAGGTGTGCTTTTTGTGATTTCTTGCAGGTGCTCTAGCTAAGGCCATTCCTTCCTCCGTGATGATTGCTCTTGGACTCGTCACTTGCTCTCGCTTGCTAAATTCTTTCCTTGTATATTTTTTCATATTTAATTTAGTTGGTAGTGGACCTTGTCTCCGCCCAACTATTGTGTACATGACAAACTCAAAGTTGCTTTATATTATTATTTCTCTTTGTGGATGAGATTTAGTGTCTTGGCTTTCTACATTTATAGCTTATGTATATATACGAGTCGTATATTTTCTCGTATGTATACAGCTGGCATGATACGTATCTAGTCCCAAGTATTTTGGGACTGGGGCGTTACACTTGGCATACCTTGGTTTTTGTACGGATAATAAGTTTGATAGGGATACCTAGAACAACTCCACGGTAAGGTAGATATGGAAGTTCTTGGTGGCAGGCGATAGAATGCCATGGAACAGCTGTGTTCCAGAGGCATGTGATAATGAGAAAAGAGGCACACGTACTAGGGGACCGAGTACAGCATTTGTGGTCAACAGAGGACATTTGTGGTCAACAGAGGACATTTGTGGGCCTATTATCCTTAGTGTACTCCGGTCTTGGGTACGGGTAATAAGTCGAGAGAAAACCAACATACTTACTCAGAGGTAATGAGGACGTGGTAAATATGAGGGTTTCTTCAATGGAGCCTTCTTACTCAGAGGTAATGAGGACGTGGCAGGAATGGACTCCATGAAGGGTACATAGAACAACTCAGAGGTAATATGGACGTAGAAGTTCTATGTTAGGGGGTGATTTGTTTTTTGGCGGAAGCAAAACAACTTAGAGGTGACATCGACGTGGTTGTTTCGAGAATTTTGTGGATCTGTTACCCTTTTTATGTACTGAAAGTACGGGTAGTAGATCATGAGAAAGGTGCTCTTTTTATGAATGAAGTTCAGAGGTATGATCATACATGACTTACTACCTAGAAGATGTGATATGGATTCATTTGGAGTAACCAAAGTGTAAGTTCAGCGGTACCTAAGGGCACATAACTTAACAGTCCGGTAGATTTGGAGGATGTCGTTTAGACATAATACTTCTTCAGGAACTTGCCGTTGACGGGCAACATGAGGAAGTCTCTATTTTGCTTTGGGAAGCGGTAAGCACCATTGGAGAATACAGCCTCGATGACAAATGGGCCTTCCCACTTTGGCTGAAATTTGTCGGCGGTTTTGTGAGTCATAACCATCGGCCTCCGAACTGCCAGAACGAGATCGCCCACTTGGAATTTTCTAAGTTTAACCTTCTTGTTGAAGGCTATGGAGATGCGTGCTTGGTACAGCTCGATTCTTTGTTGAGCTAGCATGCGCTTCTCATCTAAGGCCTCCAACTCTTATAGCCGGCGACGGTAATTATCATCCATCGTCAATCGATAGGTGAGGGCGACATGGAGTGATGGGATTTGAGTCTCCAGTGGAAGAATTACCTCACTCCCGAATACCAGAGAGAATGGTGTGTTCCCGATGGCCGTGCGGACTGTAGTACGGTACGCCCATAAGCATTCGCCAAGCTTTTCATTCCTGTCGCGTTTGTTGGAAGACACGAACTTCTTGAGCAGATTGATTATAGTTTTGTTGAATGCTTCTGCCAACCCATTCGTCGCCAGGTTGTACGGTGTTGAAGCAACATTCTGGATCTGATGTTTGTCACAAAACCGATAGAAGGCATGGCTTGCAAACTGCGGACCATTGTCGTGGATGATCCTTCGAGGCAGTCCGAAGCGATAGATGATGTTTGAGGAAGCTGATCACGTTCGATGTCTTTACTTCTGTAAGCGGGACAGCTTTCGCCCACTTGGAGAAGTAATCTGTAATTGCCAGTATGAAACGGTGCCCTCTGGATGAAGGTGGGGTGATAGGACCAATGATATCCAATCCCCATGCCTCAAATGGCCAGATGCCACCGTTGGGTGTAGGAACTCAGATGGTTGGTGTATGAAATCTGCGTGGACCTGACAGGCTTTGTACTTTCTTGCTTAATCTATCATGTCTGCCACCATCGTAGGCCAGTAGTAGCCCATCTGGCGTAGGCGATCTTGTAATTTTAGGGCCAGGCTGATGGGCCCCACAGACGCCGTCATGTGCTTCACGTACAACTTCTTTGGCTTCTGTATTGGACAGACACCGAAGTAGTAATCTATCGTATGACCGCCGATACAGCATCTTTGTTTTTGTAATATAGAATAATCTGAGAGAACGTCTTCTAATAGAGGTGGCTTCTTTCGAGTTCTCCGGCAAGATGCCATAAACTGCGAAGTCGATAAATGGGAGCCTCCAATCCTGAGTCTCGTCGACCGTCAGGACAGAATAGCTCTCGGCAAATTGGACATTGTTCTTAGGACAGACCAGCTCATGGCCTATTACATCCACCAAATGATGAGTATATTTTAGGACCGCCAGGGAAGAGGCCAGTCCTGCTAAGGCGTCGGCTTCAATGTTCCGGAGTCTCGAAACATGTTCTATGAAGAACAATTTCAGAGACGTAATGATGACGATCGCTACCTGATGATAGAGGATCATGTCTTCTTGACGAACTTCATATGAACTCCGGATCTGATTGACAATTAACTGTGAATTGCTGTATGCCTCCAGGTACTCTACCCCTAGTTCTTTTACGAGTCGGAGACCGATAACCAAGGTGTTGTACTCGGCCACGTTGTTCAAGCAAGGTTCTGTAAGGGAATATGCCCTATTGATCACCAAGCCAGAGGGAGAAATAAGTACCACTCCGACCCCAACGACAATGTTGCCCTTAGGCCAGGTTCTCGAAGCACCGTCGAAGAACATTCGCCAGACGGAATTATCGGAAGCCGTGTTTGAATTGGCGACCTCGTCTGGAATATTTTTATATATTCTGGTTGACTCCGAACTTGGATGGGGTGCTAAATATCAACCACAGCTTGACCTTTATGTCACGACCCGCACCCACCGTGAGGGTACGAGTACGTAACAGCGCCCAGCCTACGTTGCAGTGTCGGAGGTAGAACGCTGTTCTAGGTCATGAACTATAACTAACACAATATAGAATAATCTCCAACTGGAGGCTAATCACAGAAGGTACAACTCGATCACACTAGAGATAGAATATGGCACAATAAAAATAGATAAGAAAATCCTCAACTGAGGTGCAACAGAAATGAAATAACATAAGTTAATAACTACCAGTCTCAACATCTTAGAATATACAACTCTGAAATTAAGGACAACAACGAATCATAAAAAGAAGAACAGCCTAGACTATCTATGCTAAACATGGGTATCATCCTCAGCAGCTGCCTGAACCTCCCTAGAGGTGCAGGTCGCGAGTGTCATCTAGGCAAGCTCCAAAGTAAGGGGTGTAGGGTTCCTCATCATCCTTTGTAAAATTTTCAACAGGTCCAGTCAGGACAGGAGCGAGCACAATACATCTCACGCAGATCATAACATGTTACAGAATATAAACATGCAAGATAGTACGATACATGAAACTGAAAGAAAGTACATGATGTAAACAGAGAGAGAACTGTAATAGAAATATCTACTATATGTAGAGAGCTACCAGTGACTAGTGATTTAGAGTACAAAGTCGACATGTGAACGGCTTGATTTGCACATGGCTATACAAAAGAGGCGAACATGGCTATACTACTTTGGAATTGTTCACATGACTATTATACACCCCCATACCCCAATCAATACACAAGGATCCAGACAAGTTATGTTACGTACATGATTTTCAGATGAAGCCCATAGATGGGTGTACATGAAGAATACATGAGGGCTCAGAAACTGAGTGCACATGAATTCCACATGAAGGCCCATGAAGGGTGCACATGAAGTATAGGTTATCCATAAATACACGAGAAACATGACCGAACATAATAGCACATGAGAGTACACGAGCGAGCACGAACGAGCATGAAGCACATGATAACATGAATAACATGAGAGCGAGGAATACGCGATGTACATGAAACACACGACACAATGTATCTGATGCTCCCGAGGGGGATAACATCTCAATGTAGGGACCCATATATTACCAATCCATGATAATATCGTGACAGCATCAAATAATGTAAACTAGAGCAGGAATATAATTCTAAGCAAGTTATGAAATGATCAGAGAATGTACTCGCCTGGTATCTGAATGTCTGAAGTAAATGTACTGTCCGAGATGAGATGCCTGACTCCTAGTTAGAGTAACACAAGTCAATATGAATACAGGGATGATAATTGAAATCTACAATGCATCTGCATGTTGTCTAGGTCAAACTAGACTAAAGTCAACCCTTGGTCAACTCCAGTTAACTATACTAGTCAAGGCTAGGTTAACTAAGTCAAACCTAAGTCAATAAGTTTATACTAGTCTAACTAGTCTATTCTAGTAAGCACACACCAATTCTAGACTATACCAGTCTAACTAGACACTCACTAGGCATACAGACACACCCATAGGCTTAGAACCCTAGGCTATAGGCTATATCATGCCTAAGCCAACCCACATATCACATATTAACATATCAAAATATTTGTCTAATATAAATAGTACACTCAAGTATATATATAGGATACATTAAAATATGAATCATATATATATATATATATGTATATATATATATATATATATATATATATATATATATATATATATATTTTATATATATATATATATATATATATATATATATACATATGTATGTACACATATACATAGGGATAGAAAAGGGCAATGTGCATTACTCAAGTGTATGTGTGTGTGTGAAGTAACATAAGAGTATCACATGGGAATATATGTGATATAACATGGGTGTGTGTGTGAGTGAAGACATGAGAGCATGTGTATGTATGAGTGACAAGAGTGTGTTACATTAATATAGGAAAAACAGTGAAGTAACATTGTGTGTGAAAACAGGAATAGGAAACAGTGACATGGCATCACGTGTACAGTGTCAAATGGAAGGAAATCAGTGTAGCACAATTCCTGGAAAAATCAGTGAGCTAACATATGAGATTGTGTGAGTGTTACATGATATAAACTTGTGTGGGTGTGAGGGTAATTGGAAAACAGGGCTAATACCAAACAGTGTATAAACTGTGAAATAGGAAAACAGTGTAGGATATATCATGAGGGTACACTAGTGATAGAAAACATGAATCGAATCAGTGTGTATGCTAACAGGAAACTGGGAGTGATATGAAAACAGTGAGTTAACATGGAAAAATAGAGAATGGTAAACCTGTGTACAGTGTGATCCTGGAATCAGTGAGTAGAACAACAATATTGAATCAATAAGTTGAATGGAAAGAACATAGGACAGTTACTAATAATCCCACAGTGAATGCAACCTGGATATACATTGACAGTTTACATATAAATAATAACAGTTGAAAGTTTACAAATGAAACAGTTGACAGGGAAAGAGAGAACCCAATCCATCTTCAACAATGAACAAAACAATACCAATATGAGAACTAACATTCAAATTTGGTTTAAGGAAAGGAATTCAATGTCAGGTTTTAATATAACTCAATGAACCAATAAATTGAATGGAAGTTAACCTTCAATGTTTAAGGAAAGAAAATCAATTCTCTATTTTGACAGGAATTTAGTAATCACACCATCATTCAATCAACCAACAACCAATGCACTGTTATGGGGAATTAACAGTTCAATAGGGAATCAAAATCAGTTATAACATTGAACAATCCTTCAATTAACCAAAACACCATTCCACACCAATTTGAATTCAACATGGCAAATCATTCAAATTAGTTTTAAAGGAAGAACCAATACTCAGGTAAGCAAGGGAAAACAATTCCTAGATTTTGGGATCATATAACTGTTAACTCTCTAAACCATATTGAATTCAGTCACCAACTAAACCAAAACCATGAATAGAGAATTAGCATTCCATTTCAGTTTTAGGAAGAGAACATGACAGTTAAACAGGAAATGAAATCGATTCTCAGATTTTTGATGAGGAAAAGGAAACCAATCTCAGTCCCTAATCTAACAGTGGACAACACAACATTGAATCAGTTCAACAGTTAAGGATAGAAAATCAGTTCATGTATTAATAGAAAATAATGTATCAGTCATGCAATTTCGAAACGAACTCAATGTCCAAATTCTCATTTCCATATCATAAACTTAGTCTAATAAGTAAATCGTATTAATCATGAACAAACAATTTTGTGGGATCATCTGATAACTGAACACATCAATTTAAAATATGATTAAAATGGATTATCATTTTAGGAAATTGAAACAACATGTATCAGTGACATTTCGAAACCCAGTACAATGTCTAATATCCTATTCTCATATCATAAGCCTAATCAAAAATGAAAAATGGAACTAACAGGTACTAACACATGTGTTATAACCAATGATAACTGAAACAACAATTAGAAATTAGAAAAAAATAGGAATTGCAGTTTAGGAAAAAATCAAGACTGAATCATGAGTATCAGTCAATACCAACTCAATTTCGAATCCCATTTCACATGACAAAACCTATTCTAATATGTAAATTCAACTTAACGGAGATTAACAACATGTCTAGGAATCTAATTAGCATTTTAAATCACAATTTAAACATTTAAAATGGAATTAAAACACAGGAAAATAGAATAGAACCAAACACAGCACAGTGCACGACCAGTACACATCCGATTTCGTGTCCGACATGACATGAGGACTCACAAAAATTGGAAGCCTCGGGTCAGTGTCAGCCCGCACCCGTGTGTCAATTTTCACGTGTCTAGGATACGTATCAAGTGCACTGTGGCCCTCGGGTAGCAGGGGAATACTAATTGCGCGCGCATGTGCTGCACCCCGCGTGTACCCGTGTCCATAGCAACCCGACACGACACCACAACCACCTCAGTCCAACAAAAATCGATAAGCGAGACTAAACCCTAAATTCCTATTCAAAAAGAAACAGATAATAAGAAAGAAATGCCCACTGTGGCATTTCAACAAACACATGCACATATACATTGATATGTGTCCGATACGGACACGTAAAGGACACGAAACCTAGCAAAACCTATTCCTACAGAGAGAGGACACCATGGGCTTCCTATCCATGCAAAGAAATGAGGTTTCTTACAGAGAGAGGACACCATGGGATTTACCTATATGTATTCCTTCTCAAAGAAAAGCTTCAAAATAAGGTTTCTCCTAGCTATCCCCAAGCCCCAAATTGTCTCCAAATTGTAGTTGGCCTCCTTGAACAGTAGAGAAACCCAAATTAGATCACCATGGAAGAATTTTGGATAAAAAGGATTAATATTGAATAAAATAGGAAGAAGTTTCAATGGAGGCTAACATTGTTCTTACAAAATGAAGAGATGAACAAAAGGAGGCAAGTGGTTGAGAGGGATTTTATAGGGACATGCCCTAAGTGACCAGCCATAGGATATTACGGTTAGGGTTTATGGGATTTGATCTAGGGCTATCATTCCTCCAAGTCAAATCAAGGGCCTACAACCTAGGTTTCACACATGACTTAAATGCAACCTAGTTAACTCTAACTAACATAACTAAATCAAAACTAATCAATACTAACCATCACTAACCATGGATAGTTAAGTCTAGGTATGACTAATCTAGGTTAGGTCAATCTAGGTTAGGGCTGAACACAACACAAGGCAATTGATTAATTAATGATTAAAACACACCATCCCATTAATCAAATTAAATTCCAATAAAATATATATTAAATTCAAATAATTCAAAATGACCAAAATACCGTCAAGCTAAAAATGATAATGAAATACCCTAATCACATGGCTAGGCTCTAGGGCAGACAGTCTCTACGGTTTTACTAGTTGCACATCAAAATCACTAGTCATAATATTTAAATAGTTTTAAAATGATTAAAAATCACTAAAAATCATATTATTAATTAAATATCATAATTAAATAAATTAAAACACAAAATTTCAAAATTACTCTCATTTCAGAAACTGGGTGTTACAAGTCTACCCACCTTAGAAAAATTTTGTCCTCGAAATTTAAGATGGTAGTACTACCTTTAGTTCAAACATAGTCAAGGGTCAACCACTAGTTAATTTCTCAACATCCAAGTACTTGGTCATCAACATGTCAACTTCTTAGGGTTTTACCTATGCTAGCTATCTAGGTGTTGGCAACTAAAGATTAGCAAAAGAAAAACTCTATAATAGACTAACTCTTAACTTTCCAATCTTATCAAGTCACCCATAACTAATTACCCATAATCTGAGCACGCAAATCCCAAATACCATATATACATAAGCTCAAGAACAACAACCTATTACATATATCCTAAGTATATCATCTATATATCCATACATATATAACTGATTATCAAGGGTTAAAGTAGACTAAACTTATAAAGAAATGCTCAGAAATTAGGCTAAGGATGAATGGTCTGAAACATCAATGTAGGCAAAAGAAAATGATGCTAAGGAGACTAAATTTATAAACAAGGGTCAGGACATCTAGTGAAGGGTCTGCACACTGCCTATAAAGGTTGATCTATCATGCCTGAACTAATCTCAAGGAGAACTTAACTAAAATAGTAAACTGAACCAGATATAGGCTAAGCAATATGTCTATAATTCTACACAACAATGGCCTATAGATACTAACCAACCCATATCCCATATGCCAATACCATCTGCAATCTATCTATATATATAGACCTCTCAGTCTTAGGTGAACTACAACTATACTAAAGAACAGGCTCTGGTCATGGGTGCCTTACTGGAAAGTACAAGAGAAAAATAATAATAAATTATCAAGGCTACAGAGCAGACTAACATCCTCTATGAAAACTGGTAGGTATTATAAATAACAGGGAAATCATCTACAGTGGGTTACTATTCTAATACAAATGCTAACTATCATCTCTATGGTACAGACACTCTACAAGTCATCATATATCATTACATTATGAAAGAACTACATATGAATAAGCTCTATAAAGCTAAAATATCCCTACTCCTAAATTATTTGATAATAGAATACAATATATAACAGAAGGGTACGATAGAGATTATAAGTTTAAAAACCTTCTCAAGATACAGTCTGATAATCATATGCATCTGTCCACAATCATGTTACTCAGAGCCCTCGCTATGCCAGTAAGCAAGGCTGCAATAAACGATAGATTCCATAACTGGGGTATGCATCTTTATAATCATGTCGTCTGGAATTCTCGCTATGCCGACTAGTATAGCTACGAGAAATTCTAAATCTCATAACCAAGATATGTACATCCGAAGTCAGGTCTCTATGCTTTCGCCATGCCAGCTAATATGGCTGCGATAAACTACAGGTTCCATAATCAAGTAGACGTTTTACCATCCCTGTTATTCCCGTCAACATATGTTATCAAAAAATATCGTAACTCAGGCCATAAAATTCATCTCGATAGGAAAATCAAAATCAACAACAATCCATCAAAATCAAATTCAATAATCAAGGAGTGAGAGCGAACAAAACAAGGAAAAGGATTTAAATTGAAGTTTAATTAAGATTCTCAAGGATCGTCCCAGGAATCTCTCAAGGAGTCCTAACTGTGATTGAGTACCTTCAAAAATATATACTAATCCTACTGCAGGCTGTAGTGATACTCTAGTTCGAATACCACTGCATAAACTCGACCTGCGTGGGCCACCAATAAAAACGTGTCACGACCCGCACCCACCGTAAGGGTACGAGTACGTAACAGCGCCCAGCCTACGCCTCAGTGTCGGCGGTAGAACTGCTGTTCTAGGTCATAAACTATAACTAACACAATATAGAATAATCTCCAACTGGAGGCTAATCACAGAAGGTACAACTCGATCACAACTAGAGATAGAATATGACACGATAAAAATAGATAAGAAAATCCTCAACTGAGGTACAACAGAAATGAAATAACATAATTTAATAACTACCAGTCTCAACATCTCTAGAATATACAACTGTAAATCAAGGACAATAACTAACCATAAAAAGAAGAACAAGCCTAGACTATCTATGCTAAACATGGGTATCATCCTCAGCAGCTGCCTGAACCTCCCCAAGGGATCCAGGTCGCGAGTGTCATCTAGGCAAGCTCCAAAGTAAGGGGTGCAGGGTTCCTCATCATCCTCTGTAAAATTTTCAACAGGTCCAGTCAGGACGGGAGCGAGCACAATATATCTCACGTAGATCATAACATGTTAGAGAATATAAATATGTAAGAGAGTACGATACATGAAACTGAAAGAAAGTACATAATGTAAACAGAGAGAGAACTATAATAGAAATATCTACTATAAGTAGAGAGCTACCAGTGACTAGTGATTTAGAGTACAAAGTCGATATGTGAACAGCTTGATTTGCACATGGCTATACTAAAGAGGCGTACATGGCTATACTACTTTAGAATTGTTCACATGACTATTTATACTCCTCCATACCCCAATGAATACACAAGGATTCAGATAAGTTATGTTATGTATATGGTTTTCACATGAAGCCCATAGATGGGTATACATGGAGAATACATGAGGGCTCAGAAACTGAGTGCACATGAATTCCACATGAAGGCCCATGAAGGGTACAAATAAAGTATAGGTTATCCATGCATACACGAGAAATATGGCCGAACATGATAGCACATGAGAGTACACGAGCGAGCACGAACGAGCATGAAGCACGTGATAAACATGAATAACATGAGAGCGAGGAATACACGATGTACATAAAACACACGACACGTTCTATCCGATGCTCCCGAGGGGGATAACATCTCAATGTAGGGATCCATATAGTACCATTCCATGATAATATCGTGACAATATCAAATAAGGTAAACTATAGCAGGAATATAATTCTAAGCAAGTTATGAAATGATCAGAGAATGTACTCGCCTGGTATCTGAATGTATAAAGTAAATATACTGTCTGATATGAGATGCCTGACTCCTAGTTAGAGTAATACAAGGTCAAGATGTATACAGGGGATGATAATTGAAATCTACAATGCATCTGCATGCTGTCTAGGTCAAACTAGACTAAAGTCAACCCTTGGTCAACTCCAGTCAACTATACTAGTCAAGGCTAGGTTAACTAAGTCAAACCTAAGTCAACAAGTCTATACTAGTCTAACCAGTCTATTCTAGTAAGCACACACCAATTCTAGACTATACCAGTCTAACTAGACACTCACTAGGCATACAGACACACCTATAGGCTAAGAGCCCTAGGCTATAGGCTATATCATGTCTAAGCCAACCCACATATCCAATATTAACATATCAAAATATTTATCTAATATAAATAGTATACTCAAGTATATATAGGATACATTAAAATGTGAATCATACATATATATACATATATATGTACACATATACATAGGGATAGAAAAGGAAAATGTACATTACTCAAGTGTGTGTGTGAAGTGACATGAGAGTGTCACATGGAAATATATGTGATATAACATGGGTGTGTGTGTGAGTGAAGACATGAGAGCATGTGTGTGTATGAGTGACAAGAGTGTGTTACATTAATATAGGAAAAACAGGGAAGTAACATTGTGTATGAAAACAGGAATAGGAAACAGTGACATAGCATCATGTGTACAGTGTCAAATAGAAGGAAATCAGTGTAGCACAATTCCTGAAAAATAAGTGAGCTAACATGTGAGATTTTGTGAGTGTTACATGATATAAACTTGTGTGGGTGTGAGGGTAATTGGGAAAACAGGGCAAATACCAAACAGTGTATAAACTGTGAAATAGGAAAACAATGTAGGATATATCATAAGGGTACACTAGTGATAGGAAACATAAATCAAATCAGTGCGTATGATAACAGAAAACAGGGAGTGATATGAAAACAATGAGTTAACATGGAAAAACAATGAATGATAAACTTGTGTACAGTGTGATCCTGGAATCAGTAAGTAGAACAACAACATTGAATCAATCAGTTGAATGGAAAGAACAGAGGACAGTTACTAATAATCCCACAGTGAATGCAACCTAGATATACATTAACAGTTTACATATAAATCAAAACAGTTGAAAGTTTACAAATGAAACAGTTGACAGGGAAAGAAAGAACCCAATCCATCTTCAACAATGAACAAAACAATACCAATGTGAGAACTAACATTCAAATTTGGTTTAAGGAAAGGAATTCAATGTCAGGCTTTAATATAACTCAATGAACCAATAAATTGAATGGGAGTTAACGGCCTTCAATGTTTAAGGAAAGAAAATCAATTCTCTGTTTTGACAGGAATTTAGTAATCACGCCATCATTCAGTCAACCAACAACCAATGCCCTGTTATGGGGAATTAACAGTTCAATAGGGAATAAAAATTAGTTTTAACATTAACAATCCTTCAATTAACCAAAACACCATTCCACACCAATTTGAATTCAACATGGCAAATCATTCAAATTAGTTTTAGAGGAAGAAACAATACTCAGGTAAGGAAGGGAAAACAATTCCCAGATTTTGGGATCATATGACAGTTAACTCTCTAACCCATATTAAATTCAGTCACCAACAAAACCAATACCATGAATAGAGAATTAGCATTCCATTTCGGTTTTAGGAAGAGAACATGACAGTTAAACAGGAAATGAAATCGATTCTCAGATTTTTGATGAGAAAAGGAAACCAATCTCAGTCCCTAATCTAACAGTGGACAACACAACATTGAATCAGTTCAACAGTTAAGGATAGAAAATCAGTTCATGTATTAATAGAAAATAATGTATCTGTCATGCAATTTCGAAACCAACTCAACGTCCAAATTCTCATTTCCATATCATAAACTTAATCTAATAAGTAAATCATATTAATCATGAACAAATAATTATGTGGGATCATCTGATAACTGAACACATCAATTTAAAATATGATTAAAATAGGATTATCACTTTAGAAAATTGAAACAACATGTATCAGTGACATTTCGAAACTCAGTGCAATGTCTAATATCCCATTCTCATATCATAAGCCTAATCAAAAATGAAAAATTGAACTAACAGGTACTAGCACATGTGTTACAACCAATGATAACTGAAACAACAATTAGAAATCAGAAAAAAAATAGGAATTGCAGTTCAGGGACAAATCAAGACTGAATCATGAGTATCAGTCAATACCAACTCAATTTCGAATCCCATTTCACATGACAAAACCTATTCTAGTATGTAAATTCAGCTTAGTATAGATTAACAACATGTCTAGGAATCTAATTAGCATTTTAAATCACAATTTAAACATTTAAAACGGAATTAAAACACAGGAAAATAGAATAGAACTAAACACAGCATAGTGCATGACCAGTGCACATCCTATTCTGTGTCCGACACGACATGAGGACTCATGAAACTTTGGGAGCCTCATGTTAGTGTCAGCCCGCACCCGTGTGTCGATTTTCACGTATCCACGATACGTATCTAGTGAACTGTGGCCCCCGAGTAGCAGAGGAATGCTACTCGTGCGCGCGTGCTGCACCCCGCGTGTACCCGTATCCATAACGACCCGACACGACACCACAACCACCTCAGTCTACCAAAAATCGATAAGCGAGACTAAATCCTAAATTCCTATTCAAAAAGAAATAGAAAATAAGGAATAAATGCCCACTGTGGCATTTCAACAAACACATGCACATATACATTGACACGTGTCCGATACGGACACGTAAAGGATACGAAACCTAGCAAAACCTATTTCTACAGAGAGAGGACACCTAGGGCTTCCTATCCATGCAAAAAAATCAAATTTTGGTGGAGGGAATAGGGATTTACCTATATGTGTTCCTTCTCAAAGAAAAGCTTCAAAATGAGGTTTCTCCTAGCTATCCCTAAGCCCCAAATTGTCTCGAAACTGTAGTTGGCCTCCATGAACAGTAGAGAAACCCAAATTAGATCACCATGGAAGAAGTTTGGATGAAAAAGGATTAATATTGAATAAACTAGGAAGAAGTTTCAATGGAGGCTAACCTTGTTCTTGCAAAATGAAGAGATGAACAAAAGGAGGCAAGTAGTTGAGAGGGATTTTATAGGGACATGCCCTAAGTGACCAGCCATAGGATATTAGGGTTAGGGTTTATGAGATTTGATCTAGGGCTATCATTCCTCCTAGTTAAATCAAGGGCCTACAACCTAGGTTTATATATGACTTAAATGCAACCTAGTTAACTCTAACTAACATGACTAAATCAAAACTAATCAATACTAACCATCACTAACCGTGGCTAGCGAAGTCTAGGTATAACTAATCTAGGTTAGGTCAATCTTAGATAGGGCTAAACACAACACAAGGCAATTGATTAATTAATGATTAAAACACACCATCCCATTAATCATATTAAATTCTAATAAAATATATATTAAATTCAAATAATTCAAAATGACCAAAATACCCTAAAGCTAAAAACTGATAATGAAATACTCTAATTACATGGCTAGGCTCTAGGGCAGACAGTCTCTACGATTTCACTAGCTGCACATCAAAATCACAAGTCATGATATTTAAATAGTTTTAAAATAATTAAAAATCACTAAAAATCATATTATTAATTAAATATCATAATTAAATAAATTAAAACAAAAATTTCAAAATTACCTTTATTTTATAAACTGGGTGTTATAATTTAATTTTTTTGCGGAACGAAGATCATGTCTTAGGGAGACAATAATATCGCCCAGGTAGCGAGGCGAGAGCTGAGTGCACCTACCTTGGTCATAAAAACCCTGAGGGGATTAACTCGAGATATGACATGGATGGTTTGTCCTGTAACATAGTATCGTGTCTTCTGGATAGCGAACACCAGAGCAAGACTATTCCTTCTCCACGCTGGTGTATCTATGCTCAGGCCCAATCATCATTCGGCTGAGGTAATAGATAGCTTGTTCATGCCTCGCGTCATTGTTTTATGCTAGTAGAGCATCGAGGGAATGCTCCATCGCTCGTACATAAAGCAAGAACAACTTTCCAGCAACCGGAAGCCACCAGAACTGGAGGATTTGACAGATATTCTTTGATGTTGTTGAACGCGCGTTGGCACTCTTCATCCCATACATGAGATGCCCTTCTTCATGTGGTGGGTGAATGGTTGACACCGCCCGGAGAGGTTAGAGATGAACCTTCTGATGTAAGCTAGCCTCCCTTGAAGGCGTCGGAGTTCATGAAGATTTATCGGGGGACCCATCTCCATGATTGCCTTCGTCTTCTCCGGATCTATATGAATTTCCTGGGCAATAATGATAAAACCCAGGAATTTTCCACTAGATACGCCCAAGAAGGATTTGGTAGGGATTCATCTTTAAGTTGTGCACTCGCATCAGGTCAAATACCATCCTCAGATCCTGCAGATGGTCTCCCTTAGAGCAGCTTTTCACAGCTATATTATCGATGTAACACTCCACGCTCTTATGCAAGTGTTCTCTGAAAATGATGCTCATAGCTCATTGGTATGTGGCGCCGACATTCTTTAAACCGAAGGGCATGACGGTGTAACAGTACACGCCAATCGGTATTCGAAATGATGTATACTTCTCATCGTCAGGAAACATCTTGATTTAGTTGTATGCTGAGAATCCATCCATAAATGACATGTGCCCAAAGCCACATGTGTTTTCGATCATGATGTCCGTGATGGAAAGAGAGAACTCATCTTTAGGACATGCTTCATTTAGGTTTCGAAAGTCGATGCAAATTCGAATCTTTCTATTCTTCTTGAGGACTGGTACTATGTTGGCGACCCAGTCTGGATGTTGCTCCTTCCTGGATGAAGCTGCTGGCTATCAGTTTATTGCCCTCAACTTCAATGGAGTTCATGATGTCCGGGCGGAAACGTCTTTGCTGTTGCTTGACAGCTTTGCTTCCGGATGAATATTGAGTTTATGAAGTGCAACCTCGGGGTTTAGTCCTGGCATGTCATCATAGCTCTAGGCGAACACGTCAATGTACTCTCTGACGAGTTGTAAAAGTGTCTTCCTCTTTTCGTCTGTCAGGCTTTTGCTGACGAAGATTAGCTTTGGAGAGGACTCATCGCCGAGGTCAACTTGCATAACTTCATCTTCAGTAGGAGGTTCACGAAGTTTGAAGCGTTTCTCCCATTGTGCATCTAGTTGTTGGACCCAGGGTTCTAACTTGAGAAGTTCGGGTATAACTTTATCTTCTTCGTAGACATCAGCAAATATCTTATTGACAGACAGAGCTTGCCTGTCCGAATCAGAAGTTGGTGATCCAGTTGAATGTGAATGCCAGTCACATTTCTCATCTGAGCTTTCAGAAGTTGTGGCAGGTGTAATATAACCTAGCCCACATCTGTTCTTGTTGTAAAAATCTCGTAGTTTCCCAGCCGGGACTTGGCAACTGCAAAGGTAACTATCGACCAGTGTCGTAGTTTAAGACTGGCGTAGTCTCCAAATCATACCCCTGTTTTTGCATGAGGTACTTGGATCGGGGGCTATACAGATAAAGGGGCAATCTCCCAGTGTCGGGTTCGAGATCAACTTCTTCTATCCTGAAGGGATGTGGATCATTCTTCCGACCGAAGATGATTGGACGATCCTCTCCCTCGACTATGAAGCAAGCATCTTCCACGGGAGTAAGTTGGTTTGCGGTGTAGACATTTGTCACCTGTGTGTGTAGGTGGGTGCCTATACGTGTTCCATAGCATATATTGTACAAAGCTTATTAAGCTCGAGGTAGTTCAAAGATAACCCTTTATTGATGAAATAAGGTATATTTTTTGGTGGAATTATATCATCTGCGGATGGAATATCAGTGTGAGCAGCCACATACTTGGCCAGCTCTAACACTTCTTCGGCCACCCCCTACGTTAATGAAGACTGGAGGACGACCTGGGCAGCTTAATCATCAGGGGCTCCACTGATGGAGCAGAATGCGGAGTTGTTGTCGCACTAACGACCCCCAGTTTAGTGCTCAGTACTGGACGGAGAGTTGTTGGCTCGCTAGCATTCCCCGGCTTAGTGCTGGACTGTCGACTCATTCTGGGAAGACGAATCATCATCGGCTTGACAAAGGGATTAAGCTTCTCTGTTTGCTGCTGGCCAGCTCTCGGTAGCCTGATTGTCAATGGCTCCCTAAGTGGGTCTCGGCTCTTGGCCAGACCTTGGCAGTCGAATTATCATCTGCTCCATTTGTGCAGTAAGCACCGAGAGACTCGTTGTTTCTCTACGCAGAGTGGCTGTGAGAGGTGCCGTCTTTCCTGGTTTACGAGGTTGGAGATGGATTCTCAAGAGTTCCTCCGGCCCCACAATTGCCTCTGTCTGCTCTTGAACATCCTCCTTGATCAGGTGCCTCTACGTATTCTCGTATAAGTAGGAATCCGAATAGTAAGATTTGACCTCTTTGAAGGGATCGATGTCAGCGAATTCTGTTCTAACGAAGCCATGCTTGTCGATGTACTTAAAACACTGGTACAATATAGAGGGCACGATCATATAATCGTGTATCCACGGACGCCCAGGAGAATGTTGTCGGAGGTGTCTGCGTCGATGACATAGCAGGTTACTTTCCACTGAAGGTACCGATTTAGAACTTCAGACGAATCTTTCCGATGAGATAGCTTCTCCCGGAATTGAAACCGCTGATGGCGGTGCTTGTAGCAGTCAGCCGATGCATAGGGATACGCAGATGGTGAAGCAAGCTCTTCGGAATAATGCTTATCGAAGAACCGGGATCAATGTACATCCGATCTACCTTGACGTCGTCGACGTATCCAGTGTAATACAGAGGGCGATCGTGCAAGTTGGTCTTGATAAGCATGTCTTGCAGGAAGAAGACAATGTTGGGCATTGAACCAGTACAAGCACTATCTTGGGCATCTGCTGGCGAGCTCTCTCCTGTGAGCTTGACTTGAGCCAGATAAGCATCAGCATTTTGAAGTGCATCACTCAGGGCGGCGCAAACATCCTTGGAGAGCCTCAAGAGCTCGTATAATGACAACTTGGCCGGTGTTTTGGCCAATTGTGCCAAGATGTCAAAGTTGTAGGGCCTCTCCAGCCCATGAGGTATCTCTTTTCGGAGCAGCTTGTCAAAGAGAGTCTCCTTCGGCCTAGGCTTGTCGATCATCGAAGGCTGAGAAGGTCTTGGAGCATCAGCAGCCGCCGGCTGATGATCTTCAGTCGAGTTACCCGGTGGGGATTAATTTTGTGCACCGGATCGGGTAACGACAGCTGTCGCTTCTTCGATGTCAGCCGAGATTGTGCGGCAGGACTTGACTTTTCCACCCTTTTTCTTGCCAATAGAGAGTGATGATGGCTGGGTTACTTTAGATACTAAGTCCTGGTGGACCCACATGACCTCCTTTATGATGTGGTGAGGGGCACTATCCCAGCAGCCTGGTCTCGGGGATGTGGAAGATTAGCGACCTCCATTTTTGCCCGAGGGACGGGTACTACGTCCGTCTTGGGTCCTCGTCAGAGGGAAACTACCAAATTGGACAGACACCATATTGGCTGCCACAGTTACCTCCTCGAAGTCAATGGCCAGAGCCTTATACTCGATCAGGTTCTAGATGTACCGTTTTAATTGGAAGCAGTCTTGAGTAGCATGATGGACGTAGCGGTGGTAGTGGCAGTACTTTGGGCTTTCCATCTCTGCGGGCCGAGGCTTACCTCTCGGTGGAGGGAGTTGAATCCTGTCTCCTTGTATGAGCATGTCAAGGATGGGCTTGACATGGCTGTCTTCGAAGGAGTAAGTCATCTGCGGCCACTACTTCTCCGTCGACATCGGTTCGGGCTTCGGGGTTGTGTCGGCCACCATAGCCTGTTTGCCCTTGTTGTCTCGGTTGTTGGAGGGATTACCACCATTGTTGCTGTTGGCATTAGGGCGATTTCCCTTATCGTCTCCCTCCGTGATGTGCAATCCTAGTTGGCGAGCTTTCTTCAATTTGTCTTCTGTGCTAGTGGCGCTGATGATGAAAGTCTTCCAGTCCTTGAATTGACTTTCGCCCATCCAAAGGCTGATTGTGGGAAGCAGCCTCTTTTGGCAAATTTCAATCAAGGAATAATCTAGATTACCAGAGGGTAATTTTATCACGGTTTGGCGAAACCGCTCAACGTAGTTCCTTGTCAGCTCCTTCTCACCTAGAACAACGTCCATGAGGGTGGATATTGTCACATCTTGTCCTACCTCGTAGAACCTTTCAAGGAACATATTTTTGAAGTCGACGATGGAATGGATGCAGTTGTCCGACAGATTATGGTACCAATCAAATGTTACCCCTCCAATGCCCCGATGAACAACCGCATAAGGATATCGTCGTCATGAGGCAGATGGTCGGTCGTAAATTCAAAGTAGGTGATGTACCGGCTCGCAGATGTCTTTCCATCATATAATTGATGTTAAATGGCTTATATCTTAGTGGGACGGGGACATCTCTCCATGCAGCTGGATACGGTTGTCGTATTCTGAGGTCTTGGGAGGTTTCTCAGGCGTAAAACATGGCCGAAGCTCCTGGACCTCTTGTCTCGCCTCCCTGGCCTCGTCTACAGCGGTGGAAGCTGATATTGTAGGAGGATTGTTGCCCGGGTTTGATGCAGTTGAGTTTGAGTCTGCTTTGACCGTGGGACCTAAGCTTGTTTGGCAAGGCGTCCTTCCTTGTAGAGCCGGTAGGGCCGCTTTGATCTCATCCACAGAATTGACCAAGGTATGAAGTATGGCCTCCAGAGTGTCGATGTTTTGGCGATCACTGGGACTATTGGTCGTTGTTCATCATGAACACCGTCCTCACATGAGGAGAGAAGGAAGGAACTGTGGAGGATCTGCCCTCTGAATCATACCCTTGCACCGATAAATCGTCGGGGTATAGGAATGTTCTCCTCTGGTTCAGACTCAGAGGAAGTGTTACCCCCTACATAGGAGGCTGCCTCATCTTGGGACCCATGGACGTCCTCAGGGACGTCCGGATCTACTGCATCTGTGGTGGGAATTGCTTTCCCTGGTGTATCTTCTTGGAATACTGGATTGTTGTGGATTTTTGGAGGGGTGCTACCCCCAGCTTCGGCTACCCCCAGAGATGTAGATGATGAATCTCCAAGTGTTGAAGATTTCGTCTTGGAGCGGGTGCCCTGAAAAACTCCTCCAGTGGTGGTTGTGGACAGCCGCTTGGACGTGAGTTTCCTAGCCGCGCTAGTAGAGATCGCCGTGCTGGAAACATTTATTTTCTTTCCCGCCTTGCCGATAGGGATCTTTCGAGCAGAATTACAGGAGGCGACATGAAGCGCTTCATCTTCTGAGCTTTGTTGCATGACCGATCCTGGCCGCTGCAGTCTTTGGAATACGGACTGCCAGTCCTCTTGTACTGTTGTCTTGCTGCAGCAGCAGTTGACGATGACTTGAGTGCAGTGATGTCCATAAAAGGACTCTCTACACACCAAGCTCTCTTCTCTTTCCTTGCGTTTGTGAAGAATCACATCATACAAGTCACTCAGTTTTGTGGGCCCGGAAGTCCCGAGCATACGAGTGTGTTGGCACCATATTTGCTTCCTGATCAGAAGACTTTTGGGAACCACTCTATCCGTTTGCCACTGGGCGCTGGACACGGTCGATTTTGTACAACTTTCCATCAGAGGCCTGCTTAATAGTAAGCGGAGCTCTCTCATGGCCAGAGGTTGGGACAGCTGACTGAGCTCGATGAGCCTGCGCTGTCCTAGACTTCTTCCCTCTTACACCCAAGGGTGCATAGTAGAAAGAGTCTAAATTGTGCCATACAGAGTCTGGCACATTCTTATTGGAGCATCCGAGATCAGGACCGCATGAGAGGCGGTCAAAGACAACCCGAGCCGCATGGAGCAGATGGTCTGCGGCTGGGATTGATGGCCATATGAGCATTCATGCGGCTGGCAGTTTGTATCAGCATTCATGCGGCTAGCATTTGTGGCCGCATAAGAATTCATGCGGCGGGCTTTTGTGGCCGCATAAGAATTCATATGGCTGGATTTTGTGTCCGTATTAACATTCATGCGGCTGGATTTTTTGGTTGCATCAGCATTCATACGGTTGGATTTGGCTGCTGCTGGAACATTCATGCGGCTGGATTTAGTGGCCGCATGAGCCTTCATGCGGCTGGAATTGTTGGTCACATGAGCTTTCTTCATGCGGCTGGCACCCTTATGCAACTTCTTTCTGGACCGCACAGAGTCCCCAGTTGCTTCCTCAAGTCCAGCATCGTAGTGCTATCCTCTGTCGGACTTGAGAACAGCAGGGGTCTCTGTGGCCTGAAGTGGGGCCGCATGAGAGTCTTCTTCGCCGTCTTGGGCAGCAGAGAATGCCTCTTCCAGAGCTTAGGAAGGACCAAATGATTTGGGCCTCCACTCCTTGCGGGCCTCCTTCGTGCGGGCTCACTTTTGGACCAGGCCAGCGGTTCCGTCTGAGAGCATTTCTTCAAATGTCTGCTGGTCGAAGCGGATGACCAGCATCTGTTGTATGGAGCCAAGTTTGGCTGCGTTCGATTGCATCACCAACTTCTCAGCAATGGAGAAGTTTGTCCCCAGCATAGTCGCCATCGTGTTTGCCATTGATTATAAAAGAAGAGAACAGTTTTATGGGAGGACTGGACTTTTACTTCAGAATACAAACTCGCTCGTACAAAGAGAGCCTAGGAACAAAACCTAGGAAAACCAATCTAAGTACAATTGTTTAGTTTTTCTGGAAGGTAATGGTAGAGGCTCGGGAAAGTGATATCAACTCTGCCTTACTCCTTGGACGATCGGACGTAGCTTCTGCTTTGGCGAAGAATGCTCTTTGTGTGTGCGGGGGTTGCTAGTCTCTCTGCTCGGGCTCTGTGCGTATAACTCTATGTGTGTTCTTTGTAAAGGAATAATCCCTTGCTATTTGTAGGGCTTTGTGATAAGTAGGGTGTACAGTAATTGCTCCTTGAAAAGCAGGCGGTTGGGGATTGGTTAAGGTTAGCCTTGATCTTTTTTGTTGGAAATCAATCTGGGCTGCTTATGTTGATTGGAACAAATCTGTATTGTTTGTTAGAAATCGACCTGGGCAGTTATGATGATTGCAATAAATCTGCAATTTTATGATTGCAATAAATCTGGACTGTTATGTTGATTACAATAAATCTGAATTGCTGAGAATTGATCAACTCCTGCCACGTGTCCCAACTGCCATTTTTGTGACGAGCCGTATGACTGAGCCGCATGAGCTCCTGGTGAACTGGTCCGCATGAAGTCCCATTGAACAGAACCGCATAAGCCCCTTGTAAACTGAACCGCATGAAGTTCCACTGAACAAAACCGCATGAGCTCTTGATGAACTGAGCCGCATGAAGTTCTATCGAACAGAACCGCATAAGCCTCTTTGTAAACTGGGCTGCATGAAGTTCCATTGAACAGAACTGCATAAGCCCCTTGTAAACTGGGCCACATGACGTCCCATTGGGACAAAGCCTCATGAGGACCCATCAAAACGGAGCCGCATGAACTCCGTTAAAACTGAGCCGCATAAAGCTCCATCAAATCAGAGCCGCATGAGCTCCTTTAAATGATCGGCATAAAGAGCTTTAGAATTGGTGGATCGTGCCAACTTTAAAGATTTTTCTCGTCTCTCTAAGAGCACGTCATTATGTTAGGGTCATCATTTTACCTTTATGTCAGAGCTGTCAATCCTTTGTGTCAGAGCTGCCGCACTATGTCAGAGCATTTAATGAGCCAGCTGCACAGAGAAATGATGGCCAGATGTAGAGTCATATTTTGAACCGTATAGGGCTACGTGGCTTTTTCTGAGCCGTATGGAGCTATCGAGGACTTTTCGAACCGCATAAAGCTCCAAGGGGTTTTTTCGAGCCGCATAAGGCTCTAAAGGACTTTTGAGCCGCATGAAGCTCTAAAGGATGTTTGAGCCGCATGAAGCTCTAAGAGGCTTTTGAGCCGCATGGGACTCCCTCTGTTTTGAACTGCATGGCCTTTCATGTTCTTTTCTATTCTTCTACAACTTTGTCATACTAAAGATGATCGGTCATTCTCTGATTCCTCCACCTTCAACAGTTGGTACAAAAAAGCACCGGTCGAAGCCATCGCCTGGACCATATCTTTCGTTGATCAAATCAACCATTGTAAGAAGTTGTTGAAGATTAGGGAGCCAAGAGACTTACCTGTTGGCCAATACGACGTCGAAATCGACTGAGTAAGGATATATTTACATATTGGCATCACTACCAAAATAAGTCAAATTAGCGACGCAATTAGCGATGCTTTGTTAAGACGTCGCTAATATTTTTGATATTGGCGATGTACTTTTTGTTTGTCGTAAAACGTCACTGATTGCAAACAGTAGCAACGTTGAGCGACGTTTAGTGACTACAATTAATTTGCTGGAAAGTGACGTCGATGAGAAGTCGCTAAACGTGCTATATTTTGTAATCAGCGACGTATATTTATTGGGTCGCCATTTTTATTTTATTTTGGCGACGTTTAGCGACGTCATTTAATGACGTCGCTAACTGTTTAATATACACGGGACCAGCCCCATCCTAAATCCAAAAATTTTGCACTAATTTTTTTTCTCTCCCTCAACCGTCGCTCCCCCTAGACTGCTCCTCCCCCTCGACTGCCGCTCCACCCTCGAGGCCACCGTCTCTCCCCCTTGCCAACGAGATCTCCTTCTCATCCGGGCTCCTCATCCACCGACCCCCCCTCCGCGAGCTCCTCCTCCTCCACCGGGCTCCTCCTCCACCGTGAGCTCCTCCTCCTCTCCGGGCTCCTCCTCCACCGACCCCCCCTCCGCGAGCTCCTCATCAACCACCTACGCCGACCTCCTCCTCCTCTCGACAATCCCTAAGATCTGGTAAACCCTAACCTATATTCTATCTGAGTTTAGATACGACACAAACATGAATATGACACGATACACTGACACGATATACTATATTATATTCGTACACTGACACGATACACTGACACGATACATTAGGTTGTGTGTTATATCGAATGGACACAAATATGACACAGTACAAACAGACATGGTAACAAAGACATGACATCTATTTTGACGTGTCTAGTATAATTTGGAGCGTATATGTCATATCCAATACGTGTCTAACACAATACAACACGAACATGACACAAACTTTTGGAGTGACTATGCTACATAGGTTTATGTAATCAACAACACGAATACTCTCAAAATCAGTGTTATTATAATCAGGTATCGGACATGATACAAACACTCCAAAATACACTAAGACATGCCAAAGTAATACAGTGTTTGTGTCATAGTATATGTATTTAGGTACTAAAAAAGCATGCCTACGCTTGTGCCCAGGCAAGAAACTTGGTGCAAAGGGAGGTTGAGCCTTGCTTTAGCCTTGCTTTTTCTGAACAAGTGCAACCTTATATAAGGGTTCAATAGCATTGTCGACCCTCCTCACCTAGGATTCGGAGTGCCTCTGAAGCTTGTGAGCTAGAAGAAAGCAACGTTGAGCAAAGTTTTTCCACTTTCATAACTATATATGTCCATATATTATCATGTCACCTAGTATGAATTTGACCCTAGTTTCCATCAACAATAGCATCGGTCTTTGTAGTTTTCCTATCATATGTTTCATTCATTGTGATTCCGCAAAATCAGAGATCATATTCCCAATTATTGAATTGGAGATGCGGGATTACATCCTCCAAATATCGTATTGGCCTTTGGAGTTCACATAAAATGACAGAAAGCCCAGTATAAAAGCCTAAAACTAAGTCCAAGGAAATCTCATGTGCTAACATTATAAATTAAGAAACATCCACCCACCTTCCTAGGAGGCCTAAACTTTACGCTTTGGCTTCTTACAAAAACGTTTGAAAAGTAATTTATGTTGTAGTATATAGTTTTCAATGTCATTCTTTTGTTTTGTTTTGTTTGGTTTGGTTTTGGTTCTTCTTTGACAAAAACCATTTTTTTAGAAGAGGTACTCAACCTTAATCACCTAACCCTAACCTTAATCTATTAAATTGCTCTATGCTACCAACTTCCGTACATGGCCTATCTCTAATCTATCAAGTTGCACGATCGGGTGCCTGTCAAATAAAATCAAGCTAGTCAGAATGTTATAGATCCGATCTATCTATAAGAGTGTATAGAGCATCCTAGAAGTGTAGGTATGATTGGTATATCGTATTACATAGAGTGTATAGAGTGAGTATCCTAGTAGTATATAAGATATTTTAGAAGTAAAGTATCCATGTCAGTCCGAAGTAAAGTGTCCATGTCAGCCCATCTCTGAAAAAGTTTATATTTGTAAGCCTTTTTGAAGCTTTTAGAGTTCTATCGATTTCAGGAAAATATGATAAAAGATAAAGAACGAAAGGAGTAAAAAATAGAAAAAAAATAAAGAACAAAAAATCCTAGAAAAGAAAATTATAATACTTTGCATTTTTTATTATTTTTCTGAAATCCGGTAGAATTCTGAAAGCCTTAAAAGGCTTGCAGAAGTAAACTTTCTTCAAAGAGAATGGCTGACATTGAACACGTTACAACATTCATTTAATACTCATGTGTCTATGCATCCATTTGGACAATATAATCTAATAAGTGTATCTATCTTTGCAGAATTATCTTCAAATGGATATGAATTACTATATGCAAAATCGTTTGTGGATGTACAACTATCATCCTGATGACATGTGCGGTGTGCGGGATGAATTCATAGAGGGTGTACAGTAGTTCCTACAGTTTGCCAAGGCCTTCCCTCAGTACATGGACGGTACCAAAATTAAGTGTCCGTGTGTGAGATGTCGTAACTTGAAATATCATCCAGAAGTGGAAGTCACATATCATTTATACTCGAAGGGTTTTACGTCGAATTACTATCAGTGGAGCGCGCACGGAGAACTTGTGTCGTTAGCATCAGAGTATGAGCCTTATGTGGATGTCCACAACCACGCTGCTTACGACGATGGGTTGGTAAACATGGTTTTAGACGCGACGGGGCATAGTTTCGATTCGGACAATAATGATGCACCTGAGGAGGCATCGAACGCCGATGTTGCAAAGTTCATAGAGTTACTAGAGAATGCAAGGACTCCATTATATCCTGGTTATGAGGATCATTTTCCATTGGAGGTAGTTACAAGATTGTTGAGCATCAAGTCTGATTTTAACATGTAGCAAGATTGCTAAAACCGACTTATGGAGTTGATTATAGAAATATTGCTTGAGGGTGCTAAGTTGCCTAAAGACTTTTACCTGTCTAAGAGGATGGTGAGATCGCTCTGGATGGGATACGAGAAAATCGAAGCATGTTGCACTACAAAGATGACAATGATGAAAACGCTTGAGATTTTGTGGTGCTGATCGCTACAAGAGCAGTGGTAGAGGAATGTCAGTCGGTGCAAGGAAGCCTACCGATTTGATGTACTACTTGCCGTTGACGTCGCGGTTGCAACGGTTGTTTATGGTGAAGGAAACTACAGAAAACATGAGTTGGCATAAGCGGGAACAGACCGAAGGAGTGTTGGATCACCCATCTGATGAAGAAGAATGTAAAAACTTTGATCGAGAGTATCTAGATTTTGCTTCTAGTCCGCGTAATGTCAGATTGGGTCTCTGCTCCGGCGGTTTTACCCCATTAAGACTTTCAGGATCCCAGTATTTGTGTTGGCCTGTGGTCGTCACTCCGTACAACCTACCGTCTTGGATGTGCATGAAGACTCCGTATATGTTCCTCACTGTTATTATCCCAGGTCCGAACAATTCGAAAAGGAACATCGATGTGCATTTACAGCCAATGATTGATGAGTTGAATCAGTTGTGCGAAGTAGATTCCAACACGTACGATGTTTCTAGAAAACAAAATTTTCTGATGCGGGCAGCACTTATGTGGACCATCAACGACTTTCCGGCCTTGTAATGCCTATAGTTCGTATTATGTATTTTAAAATACGTGTACGTATTTTATCTTGTATTGCATGATTCCTTGCTTCGCTTATCTTGGCATTACATGGCTTGGTCTATTTTGGGTTTGTTCGGCTAGGTTTGGGTTGCCATGGTTATCATGAACCAAGGGGAGAACCCTTACCTACCACCACCATCATCCTTTATTAACCCATTCCCTCATTCTCTCTCTCTCTTCATTTACTTCTTCTTCTCCACCATTTCTTCTTCAACCACCAAGAGAGACAGCTTAGGCAAGTGTAGCTTGCTTCATGGAGGAACTTCATTTTAATTGTTCCATTCTCTTCCTCTCAAGATTCTAACACACTTTAGTACTTAGCATTTCTAATTTCCATGGCTCAATTTATGTAGATCTAAGTTTATAGTATTTTTGGATTTCTTGGGTTTTGATCTACTTAACATTATTATTTCTAAGTTTTGACGGTTCCATGTTGCAGAGAATTTCATTTTGCCCCATTTTGACCTATGGAAGTTCGGATTTGGACTATAGATGAAGATTTTATGAAGCTTGAAAGCCATGGCTTGTATGGTTCTTCTTCTCAGAATAATATAGAAGAAGAACAGTTCCACAGCCGCATGAACTTTCGTAGCCGCATGAATTTTCGTGGCCGCATGAACTTCCGTGGCCGCATGAACTTCCGCAGCCGCATGAACTTCCGTGGCCGCATGAACTTTCGTAGCCGCATGAATTTTTGTGGCCGCATGAACTTCCGTGGCAGCATGAATTTCCCCAACTGAATGAACTTTCGTGGCCGCATGAACTTTTGTAGCCGCATGAACTTCCGTGGCCGCATGAACTTCCGTAGCCGCATGAATTTTCGTGGCCGCATGAACTTTCAGTGGCCGCATGAACTTCCGTGGCCGCATAAACTTTCGTGACCGCATGAACTTCTGTAGCCGCATGAAGTTTTGTAGCCGCATGAACTTCCGTGGCCGCATGAACTTCCGTAGCCGCCTGAATTTTCGTGGCCGCATGAAGTTCCGTAGCCGCATGAAATTCCGTAGCCGCATGAATTTCCCTGGCCGCATGAACTTCCGTAGCCGCATGAATTTCTCTTGATTCCCAGCCACATAAGCGCGCATGCTTTCTGCCGCATGGCTCCCTCCTCAAGTCTTGTCCTCTTTATTATTATTTATTATTATTAATATTAGTATTATTAAACTGAAATGTCATATTTGTTTATGTCATGTAAATTTTGGCATATTTTCTAAACACGATAGTGGCCCACTGTGGCACACTCTCGACAAGTAAACTGATATGATATATCATGACATGCTGTTACGACAGCTAGCCTGACATGACAAGTAAGAATAACCTGGACACCGTGGACGATTGCGTTTGTACAAATAAACCAGTACTGTGTTGCATCATGTCTAGGATAGGGATCCCTGAGTACCACAGTCAGGGATACCTACAGTAATTGACTAAGAATAATAAACTAGAATAATTCAGTAGACATGAAGAGATTTCCAGCTACAGGCAATCCCGTTATCTGGACACAATAAGTGGACTTGTAGCCTACAGACGAGTAAGGCACATTTCCAGCACACAGTCACGTGTTGCATTCTTCATAAACGGACATTCGACCTGGATAACCGGATAGTCTGCAGGGCTTGTGGCTGTTGGGATAATCTCATTGCATCTTGCTAATAACTAGGCCTGTGATAACCCTAGTTAGTTAAAAGTATCAAGCGGTACTC
Source organism: Iris pallida (assembly GCA_029216955.1). Classification (NCBI taxonomy): domain Eukaryota; kingdom Viridiplantae; phylum Streptophyta; class Magnoliopsida; order Asparagales; family Iridaceae; genus Iris; species Iris pallida. The sequence continues at coordinate 2,715,499 of JANAVB010017600.1, forward strand.
TTGATTGGTCGTGATTGATTGGATGGAGTTTATTCCAGCTTAGTCTTATCCCGATCCTATGCAAGATTGTGACATGGCATGATTATTGATGCTTGCCTTAACAATAACGATCGGGGGTCCAGTTCTGTTCATACGAAGGGTTACAACCACGGTCTTTGTTTGGTTTAAGGGTTGTAACCTGGCTCCCGTAGCAGTTCTGTGTCCTCTCTTCGTTTATTGTCTTATTGCAACTCCATGCCATGTTCGTCATGTTTTACCTTACCTTAATACCATGATTATTTATACTGGCCTTAGCAATAAAGAACGAGGGTCCAGTTCTGTTCAGGCGAAGGGTCACAACCTCGGTCCTTGTTTGGTTTAAGGGTTGTAACCTGGCTCCCGGAGCAGTTCTGTGTCCTCTCTTCGTTTATTGTCTTCACTATACCAATAGCATTTGAGACGGGTTTCTATTCAGGTGAAGGGATGCAACCCCGGTCCGTGATTGGTTTAAGGGTTGTGACTTGGCTACTTGAATGGTTTCCTCGTACTCAGTTTACTGTTGTTATCTCTATTATTATCAGTTCTTTATTTATTATCTTTAATATTCTATTGTGATTTGCTGGTTTTAGTTCCTAAGTGAAGCCTCCTTTGTGGCACTTGCTCTTTATGGGGTCTGACCCAGCTGGTTTTGTGTGGCCAGATATCGGAGCAGCACCAGAGGATCTACCGACCTTCCAGCCAGATGGTGACCACCAGGCGTAACCCTGGCAACAAGTGGATTTCTTTTTGTCCTCCCACTTTATTATAAAATTATTCTTTTGAGGCGTTTAGCCGACGAGCACGTGTTAGCTCGTATTGTACCTTTATTTACTGTCTGCCTACGGGGTGTAACATGATTGACAAATCCTAGGGTTGATCATGTATGAATGAACTCTTGCTAGTCTTGATATTTTGTACGACTAGCTTATGATCATCCAATATGTAATGTATGCGACGCCATGCTATTATATATTTGGTGCTTTGACTATCTTGTAACTATTATTGCTTGCTTGAGATTGAGAAAATAGGCTTGTTCATGACCATAGGAGACTGTTGGCTTGTACTTAAACCCTCATATATCTAGACAGCCGTGACCGTATAGCGAGGTGGGTTGCACTTCAATATCGTAGCTTGCTATGTACGCCCCCGCTCTCCAGTATTCTGGTTCTGGGGCGTTACATGGTTTAAGTGGTGGCCCATGCAGGCCTTGTAAATCAAGATATGTGGGGGTTTACCGAATAGATGTCTCAATCAGTACTCGCCCTTGATCTCTGTTCGTATCCTCTGAATCCCTGAAATCTATGTCTTGATTACATGCTTGTATCGTTGATATGTCTTGGTCCTTCCTTATTAGTTCCCTATGTCAGTCTTCTTCAGCGGCATTGTTCCTGGTCCTACCAATCGACAAGGCGGAGCACCTCCCGTGGACCAGCAGCAACCCGGAGATCAAGCCCAGCATTCGGGAGTAGCCTCCAGAGTCGTACCTACTATAGGAGAGCCACCAGTTTAGCCCGTCCCGTCTGCAGAGCCTGATGATGGCACTTTGGTGGGTCTCATCAGGTCATTATTAGCTTCCCAAGATCGTCACGGAGATGTCTTGCACCAGGCGGTGGCAGATGCTTTGATCAGAGGAGGTCATCAGGGGAACAGCACGGCCAACAGCTTGAACCCTCCATTCTTCGACGATAGTGAAGATGCTATCGCTGCTGATGCTTGGCTTCAGGACACAGAGGTGATTCTAGAAGCAGCCAGGACTCCAGAAATCGAGAAGGTGGCCGTGGTGCGCCTACAGCTATTGGATCTTGCCCGTAGCTGGTGGACGGCGCAGGCCGTTGGATTAGTGGCCCCTATTGCCTTGGCAGTATTCAGGAAGAGATTCCAGATCAAGTATTTTGATGCTGTAGCTCGGTATGATCTACAGACGAGGTTCACCAATCTGAAGAAGATGGGCAGGACGGTCGATGGATATGCGGCCGAGTTCTCAGGCTTAGTCGGTTTTCTTCTACCTTGGTGGCGACCGAGTTCTATAGAGCCCAACGGTTCCAGCAGGGGCTCCACCTAGAGATTTTATTGGCGGTGGAGCAGTTTGAGCATCAGACCTTTGATGCAGTATTGAGGGCAGTCCGAAGGCATGAATATACCTCCCAGAGGATCGTGGATAGGACCAGAGGTCGGAAGCGATCCCATAGCCAGATGAATCAATCATCAGCGCCAACCCCGGCAGCCAGGTCTTTTACCATTGGAGCTCCGAGGCGGGCGGCCTCAGTGACGTCTGTTCAGCATTCCACCCCGACGTACCCTCAGCAGCAGAAGCAGAAGCAGTCTTCCGTAGTGGGATGTTCACACTGCGGGAAGCCAGGGCATGTGGTATCATAGTGTCACAGAGTACAGGGTTTGTGCTTAATTTGTGGTGCCCTGGACCACAGGGTTAAGAATTGCCTGAATATGGGGAGTTCATCGGCCTTCTCTAGTCCTTCGGTTAGAGGACCAGCACCAGTCCAGCAGCAGCAGTAGCTGCAGTACCGTTTCCGAGGCCATTGCCGACGCAGGCCCAGACATTCCAGCAGCAGAGAACGCAGCAAATAGCCCAAGCCCAAGCCCTGATCCAGAGCAGGCAGAGGAATTTTTAGCAGAGGGAACCCGCACCTAGGGGATATGGTCAAGTGCTGGCTTTGACCATGGAAGAAGAAGGAATAACACCAGGTGAGGTAGTGGCAGGTACTATTCTCGTCAAAACCTTTTCAGCTTCAGTATTATTTGATTCTGGTACCTCATATTCATTTATGTCTGCACGATTCATGACACGGATAGGATTGGAGCCCAAGTCATTATCAGTAAGGCTCGATATACTTACTGGTAATAGACTTGTGAGAGTAGATAGGGTGTTTTCCTCGTGTCGGATCGTAGTTAGCGGTAGAGAGTTTTCCTGCTAGATTAATAGAGTTCCGTGATAGCCGATTATGATGTTGTCTTAGGGATGGAATGGTTGAGGGACCAGTATGCTAGGATAGACTGCCACATTGGTAAGGTTGTTTTTAGCATTCCAGGCAAGCCGGAGTTTTCCTTCTCCCGAGGCGAAGTTGAACCTTCTCCTCGAGTGTTGCGAATGGTAGTAGCAGCAATGCAGTTACCCCAGATAGTTAAAGAGTTTCCACATGTTTTCCAAGAAGAGCTTCCAGGGATGCCGCCAGAGCGAGAGATCGAGTTTACCATCGACTTGATTCCCGAGACAGCCCAGTGTCAGAGAGAGCCTACAGGATGGCAGCCGTCGGAGCTAGAGATATTGTACAAGATAATTGAAGAACTTAGAACCAAGGGATTCATTCGTGCTAGTGGATCGCCTTGGGGATCCCCGATGCTTCTTAGTGAAAAAGAAGGATGGTACATCCAGATTATGTGTAGATTATCGTACCTTGAACTCAGTGACAATCAAGAACAGATACCCTCTTCCGAGGATAGATGACTTGTTTGATCAACTCAAGGGGGCAGCAGTATTCTCGAAGATCGACTTGCGGTCAGGATACCATCAGATCAGAGTCAGAAAGTAAGACATCCCGAAGACAGCTTTCAGATCCCGGTATGGGCATTGGGAGTTCCTTGTGATGCCATTTGGAGCAACCAATGCGCCGGCTGTATTCATGGATCTCATGAATCGTATCTTTATGCCTTATTTGGATCAGTTCATAATTTTGTTCCTAGACAACATCCGGGTCTACATCAAGATTGAAGCAAAGCATGTGCAGCATCTCCAAGTTGTCCTCCTGATTCTCAGAGAGCACCAGTTGTATGCCAAGTTTAGTAAATGCGAGTTCTGGCTCGATCGTATTTTGTACTTGGGCCATATCATCACCAGAGGAGGAGTAGAAGTGGATCTCCAGAAGATCGTGGCCATTGAAACATGGCCGGTACCTAAGCATAGTGGCAGAAATTCGCAGTTTTCTTGGCTTGGACGGCTACTACCTGCGATTTGTTTCAGACTTTGCTCGAATTTCAGCGCCATTGACCCAGTTGACCCACAAGGATGTGCAGTTTGCTTGGACAGTAGAATGTCAGGATTCTTTTGAGAAGTTGAAGGGAGGACTTGATGACGGCTCCTATTCTCATGCTTCCAGATAGAACCGGAGGATTCTCAGTGTATTGTGATGCTTCAGGCAGAGGTTTGGGATGTGTTCTGATGCAGCATAGGAAGGTAATAGCTTATGCGTCACGACAACTTCGTAATCATGAGAGGAATTACCCTAACCCATGACTTGGAGCTGGCAATAATAGTGTTTGCACTTAAGTTATGGAGGCACTACCTATATGGAGATTTTTACCGACCACAAGAGCCTGAAGTATGTTTTTACCCAGAACGATCTTAACATGCGTCAGAGGAGGTGGCTGGAGATACTTGTGGATTATGATGTCAACCTGCACTATCATCCTGGAAGGCCAACGTTGTTGCAGATGCATTGAGCAGGAGAGCCGGAGTTTATTTCCTAATAGTGCAACCAGAGCTGTTAACCGATCTTCAGAAGATGGATATAGAAGTTGTCCTCCCTTCCAGTGTGGCATTGATGGCCAGCATGCAAGTTCAGTCCACTATAGTCGAGAGGATCGGATGGGGCAGTCAGCAGATTCTAAGCTTCAACGACTCGGAGCAGAGTGTGAGGATAGGATGAAGACCAGAGTTATGTATCCATGAAGATGGTACACTTAGGCATGGAAGGCAGTCTTTGTGTACCCAGTGGAGATATCAGACAGGAGATCATGGCAGAGGCTCACAGTTCTCAGTATTCCATTCATTCCAGTGGTACAAAGATGTACCGTGATATTCGTCTGCACTTTTGGTGGAATGGCATGAAGAGGTAGATAGCCCGATTTGTCTCCCGATGTTTGGTTTGCCACGAAGTTAAAGCTGAACATCAGAGGCCAGCTGGACTACTTCAGCCCTTGCCAATTACAGAATAGAAGTGGGAGCATATAACCATGGATTTTGTGACTGGAGTACCTAGATCCCCGGCTGGCAGAGACGCTATTTGGGTTATTATAGATAGGCTTACGAAGGTGGCTCACATTCTTCCGTTCAGAGTTGGTCAGTCGACGGCTCAGCTAGTAGAGATATACCTTAGACAGATCGTCAGACTTCACGGTGTGCCCGTCAGTATCACCTCGGACCGAGATTCCAGATTTATGTCGCACTTTTGGCATATTCTGTAAAGGAGTTTGGGGACTCGCCTCCAGTTCAGCTCAGCCTATCACCCACAGACAGATGGCCAGTCACGCACGATCCAGACTCTCGAAGATATGTTGAGATCTTGTAAGCTCGACTTCGGGGGTTCGTGGGAAGATCACCTATACCTGGTGGAGTTCTCGTACTGTAAAAGCCTAAAAAAATTTACTATATTTTTATCAGCTTTGGTACTGATTTAAATTTTTTGTATTGTACGTCACATAGTCGTATTGTACGTTGTGCGCAAGCGGCGTACTCGTAAATTAATCGTCGAGTACGAATATGTGCGAGGTACATATTTTTGTAAATATTTTTAGAAGCTTGATTTTTTTAAATAATAAATAATAAATATTTTGAATTATTTTAAAAGTTGTAAAATACGTTATATTGGAAATTCCTACTCTTTATTTTACATTACGAAATGTTTTATAAATGATAATTTTGAAAATGAGGTATTATGCCAATATTCATTTCATACGAGGTACATAAAATTAAAATTTATATATATATAATTTTATTTTCGAATTTATTGATATTAATATTTTATTATTCAAAAAGATATTTAAAAATATTTATTATTTTCAAAATTATTATTATTGGTATTTTGGAAAATATATTTGAAAATTATTACGGCCATTTTAAATCTTGATTTGATTTTTTATGGTTTTAATTTAAAAAGTTTAAAGGTAAAATCTATATTTAATTTGAGTTTAGATTATCTAAGTTTAAATTGGAATTTAAATTTAGATTTGATTTATTTGAATTAAAATTTATATTATGTATTGGGGATTTAATCAAATCTCAATCCCTATCCAACTGAAATTCCCACATCCTATAAATAGGCAGGTACTCTTCCATAATTTTTTCCCACATCCACATATGTGCATCGTGTTTGTGCCCAGCTTCTTATTCTAACTTTTACAATTACATCAATTTTCGTGTCGGACACATTCCGACACAAATTAAATCCTAACCCTACCCCTAAACAAATCCCTCGTCACCCTAACAGCAGCTTCCCGATGCTGCGACTCTCCGACCGTCTCCTTCCCGACCAACCACTGCCATCACCACGTCGTCGTCATCAACATCCCCATCCTCCTCGCTCCCTGTCCACCGTTGTCCCGACAGCATCCTCGTCTCCACCATCTCCGTCATCATCGTTCCGAAACCATTACCACCACCGAACCCACGTCCTATCCAACGCAGCCATCTCCGGCCGTTCACCACACCACCACCGCGGCGTCCACCGTCGACGCCGGTCACCACCACCATGAACCCCCAAATTTCAGAAATAAAAAGAAAATGAGGAACCCTAACCGGAGCGCCACCGCGAGCGTCCCTCCGTCGACCGCCGGCGTGGATCCAGCCGCTCCCTTCGCCTCACTGGAGAACGGCCACGCCGCCAGCACGTGGGACTTCCTCCGCCTCCTCCGCCTTGGCCGAATCCTCCGCCTGGTCCTCAGGTGAAAACCCTCATTTCCCATTCTTTTCCTAACTCTTCTCTCTCTTACACTGGATTAGGAATTTATAGGTTTTAAAAGTTATATCATAGTTATTATTATTATTATCATCATTATTATTATGACTACTACTATCATAGTTATTATTATTATTAGCATTATTATTATTATTCCTATTATTACTACTAATATTATTATCATCATTAATAATATTATCTTATTATTATTATTATCATTATTTTAGTATATTGATGGTTGTTTTGTTTCTCTTTTATTAATATTATTATTATTAAAAGATACTGACATTTTATAGTTATTAATAATGTTAATGTAGAAGAAAAATAATATGTATAAATATATTAGTAATACTTATCACTAGTTAAATTTTTTATAAAAGTTTTATTAACCATATTTTTAAAAAGCTTGTCAATATACATCCATGTTTATATAAGCAATATTTTTGCTATCTTTAGTAACTTTGCTCGATGAACAAATATAATTACTTTTCATATTATATTGTAGATATGGTATTGGGCGTATATATATAGAAGTTTTAAGTATATTCTTGTATAAAGTATTTTTGGATAAGTAGTAATAATATAGTTTTGAAAATATAGATTTGATATGAGATACTATTTTGATAAAACTTATAGTTTTCAATTATAATAATTCTTTTAGATTTTGTATTATAAAAAAATATAGTTTAGCTAATAAAAATCTATTTTTCAATTATTATAAATATTTTTTTAGAATAATATAAGTAGTACTCTCCGTAATTTTTTTCCTTTATTATCACAAATTGTGACTAATGGCACGTTCATATTTCCTTGTGACTCTCGGACCGTTACGTATCGAACATGGCAAATGGACAATCAAAACTTGCTGGATTATTATACCACACCAGGCAGTAACCCAGGCAAGACACCTTGCCTTTACTGTTTAATTTTTTGCTCAATATCATGCATGCTTTTTCTTTATGTTGTTCTTTCAAAATATATATAGATGCAAATTATTATACTTTATGCAATTGGCTTAGAGTTAAGGGACCACCGTATGTTTAGTGCATCTCATAAACTGTCACGTTGTGCCACGGATTGTGTGTGAGTTGTGAGTCGCATATAGATGCGGACTTGCGTGCTGACTGATCATTGGTGCGTACAGGCCGTGCGTTAGAATATAACTGCTAATAGATTTGTAGAAGACTTGGCAGTTATTAAGGATTAAACAGTGTCGTGGAGACGACGCATGGATAGTATCATTGGGGGAAGGGGACAGTTATTAGCGTAGGGGCTATATTTTATTTCTACACACATTTTGGGCCGAGGGTGACTCTTATGAGCACTACCTTCTGCCCAGGACCGATAGTGACTCGGATGAGCGCTACTTACTGCCAATCTTTATTTACTCTGATGAGCCTACAGTCCCTGCATAGAACGTTATCCTTAAAGTGTATATCACATAGAATGGTTAGGAACCTTTACTCATGCATACTTTTCTGTTGAGCTTTATTATTCAGTTTATTGGCATGATATTATGTGTCTTGTTACGTCCCTCTGAGGACTTGGTTATCTCTCCAGGTGTGTCTTATGATTTCTACAGGTGCTCTAGCTAAGTCCATGACTTGCGCTCTATTCTTCGAGATGTTGCTTTTTGGATCGTCATCTCCTTCGCTCGACCAATCATTATCTTGTACAATTTTTCCTTATTTAAATTAGTTAGTAGTGGATTTGTCTCCGCCCAACGATTGTATACATGACAAATCAAAGTTGCTTTTATATTATTATTTATCTTTGTGGATGAGATTTAGTGTCTTGGCTTTCTACATTTACAGCTTATGTATACATATGAGCCGTATATTTACTCGTATGATTACAGCTGGCATGATGCGTATCTAGTCTCAAGTATTTGGGACTGCGGCGTTACACGTATAACAACAGTTTCTAGGCCAGCATCCAGATGGCACGGTTCGAGGTACTGTATGGTAGGAAGTACCGATCCCCGCTAGCATAGGAGGATGTCGGAGAGAGACAGATGCTCGGTCCGAAAATGATTGCTCAGACCGTTGAAGTGGTCAAGAGAGTCAGAGATCATCTTCGAGTTGCCCAAGATCGCCAACGTTATTGGGCCGATTCTCATTGGCGATCCCTTGAATTCTCGGTCGGTGACCATGTATTCCTGAGGATTTTGCCTAACCGTGGCGTCATTCATTTCGGCGTACGAGAAAAGCTTAGCCCTAGGTATATAGGACCGTTCGATGTTTTGGAGCGAGTAGGAGATGTATCCTATCGTCTCGCTCTTCCGTCGTCGCTACGGCAGGTGCATAATGTGTTCCATGTATCCCAACTGCGATGGTATATCCCGGACCCGAGCTACATCCTGGATTATTCGAAATTGGTTGTTCGTACCAACCTTTCGTTTGAGGAGAGGCCCGTGTCTATATTGGACCGAAGAGAGAAGTCACTTAAGAACAAGACAATCAAGTTAGTCCGAGTTGCTTGGGGTCATCACTCTTTGGATGAGTCAACGTGGGAGCGTGAGGATGATATCCGATCGCAATATCCTGACCTATTTGACTCGTGAGGTATAATATCTTTCTTATGCCTAATGCCTTCGATTCCTAGCTTGCATGAATAATTACTTGATTGCTTCATTAGTATAGCTTGCCTGTGAATAATATAGCTTGTTCTTGTCCCTCTAGCTTCTTAATTAAATTTCGAGGATGAAATTCTTTTAAGGTGGGTAGAGTTGTAATGCTTATAGTTCGTATTACGTATTTTGAAATACGTGTACATATTTTATCTTGTATTGCATAATTCCTTGCTTAGCTTATCTTGGCATTACATGGTTTGGTCTATTTTGGGTTGGTTCGGCTAGGCTTGGGTTGCCTTTGTTCATCATGAACCAAGAGAAGAACCCTTACCTACCACCACCATCATTCTTTATTAACCCATTCCTTCATTCTCTCTCTCTTCATTTACTTCTTCTTCTCCACCATTACTTCTTCAACCACCAGGAGAGAGAGAGAGAGAGCTTAGGCAAGTGTAGCTTACTTCATGGAGGAACTTTATTTTTATTGTTCCATTCTCTTCCTCTCGAGATTCTAACACACTTTAGTACTTAGTATTTCTAATTTCCCTGGCTCAATTTGTGTAGATCTATGTTTATAGTATTTTTGGATTTCTTGGATTTTTATCTACTTAACATTGTTATTTCTAAGTTTTGATGGTTTCATGTTGTAGAGAATTTCATTCTGCCCCATTTTGACCTATGGAAGTTTGGATTTGGACTCTAGATGAAGATTTTATGAAGCTTGGAAGTCATGGCTTGCATGGTTCTTCTTCTCGGAATAATAGAGAAGAAGAATAGTTCAGCAGCCGCATGAACTTTCGTAGCCGCATGAACTTCCGTGGCTGCATGAACTTTCGTAGCCGCATGAATTTCCGTAGCCACATGAACTTTCGTGGCCGCATGAACTTCCGCAGCCGCATGAACTTCCGTGGCCGCATGAACTTTTGTGGCCGCGTGAACTTGCGTGGCCGAATGAACTTGCGTGGCCGCATTAACTTCCGTAGCCGCATGAATTTTCGTGGCCGCATGAACTTCCGTGGCCACATGAACTTCCGTAGCTGCATGAAGTTCCGTAGCCGCATGAACTTCCGTGGCCGCATGAACTTTCGTTGCCGCCTGAATTTCCGTGGCCGCATGAAGTTTCGTAGCCGCAGGAAGTTCCGTAGCCGCATGAACTTCCGCAGCCGCATGAATTTCCGTGACCGCATGAACTTCCGTAGCCGCATGAATTTCTCTTGATTCCCAGCCGCATAAGCGCGCATGCTTTCTGCTGCATGGCTCCCTCCTCAAGTCTTGTCCTCTTTATTATTATTTATTATTATTAATATTAGTATTATTAAACTAAAATGTCATATTATGTTTATGTCATGTAAATTTTGGCATATTTTCTGAACACGATAATGGCCCACCGTGGCACACTCTCGACAAGCAAACTGACATGATATATCATGACATACTGTTATGACAGCTAGCATGACCTGACAAGTAAGAATGACCCGGACACCATGGACGATTGCGTTTGTACAAATAAACCAATACTGTCTTTCATCATGTCTAGGATAGGGATCCCTGAGTACCACGGTCAGGGATACCTACAGTAATTGACTAAGGCTAATAAACTAGAATAATTCAGTAGACGTGAAGAGATTACTAGCTACAGGCAATCCCGTTATCTAGGCGCATTAAGTGGACTTGTAGCCTACCGACGAGTAGGGCACACTTCCAGCACACAGTCACGTGTTGTATTCTTCATAAACGGACATTCGACCTGGATAACCGGATGGTCTGTAGGGCTTGTGGCTGTTGGGATAATCTTATTGCATCTTGCTAATAACTAGGCATGTGATAACCCTAGTTAGTTAAAAGTGTCAAGTCGTACTCTTGATTGGGCATGATTGATTGGATGGAGTTTATTCCAGCTTAGTCTTATCCTGATCCTGTGCAAGATTGTGACATGACATGATTATTGATGCTTGCCTTAACAATAACGATCGGGGGTCCAGTTCTGTTCAGACGAAGGGTTACAACCCCGGTCCTTGTTTTGTTTAAGGGTTATAACCTGGCTTCCGAATCAGTTATGTGTCCTCTCTTCGTTTATTGTCTTATTGCAACCCCATGCCATGTTCGTCATGTTTTACCTTACCTTAATACCATGATTATTTATACTGGCCTTAGCAATAAAGATCGGGGATCCAGTTCTGTTCAGGCGAAGGGTTACAAACTCCAGTCCTTGTTTGGTTTAAGGGTTGTAACCTGGCTCCCGGAGCAGTTCTGTGTCCTCTCTTCGTTTATTGTCTTCACTTTATCAATAGTATTTGAGACGGGTTTCTATTCAGGTGAAGGGCTGCAACCCCGGTCCTTGTTTGGTTTAAGGGTTGTGACCTGGCTACTTGAATGGTTTCCTCGTACTCAGTTTACTGTTACTATTGTGATTTGCTGGTTTTAGTTCCTAAGTGAAGCCTTGTGAGACTCGTCTCACTGTACAGTATTTATATACGGATACGTATTTTTGTTCTGTGTTTTGTATTTTCCTGATTTTCAGAATGCTTTAAAAAAATTCCTAACTTATAGATTTTTTCCTTGACCGGCTTATCGCCAGGGTACCATTGTATGCCGACGGCATGCCTGTCACTCTCATTTTCTGTTATACGTATTTTCTGTGTACGTATACGGAATTCTGGCCTTTGTCAGGAGACTTGTATTTTGACTTGCCTTACTTAGCCTTGCTTTGGTTTGATTTTGACTTGGTTTAATTTGGTTCGGTTCAACTTGGTATAGGGCTTGGTTTGGTTTAGGTGGGTTTGAGATGGGAAGGTTTGTATAAAACCCAACTCCTCTTTCTCTCCTTTATTATTTTCATTCTCTTCATCTTCTTCCTCTTCATCTTCTTCCTCCAACCTAAGGCAAGTACATCTTGCCAAATGTTGGACAAATGTTATTTTGTTTGTTCTAAACTATTCCTTACATGATTCTGAGCATCTTTAGAACTTAGCATTTTTCATTTTGGTGGATAAGTTTTTGTAGATCTAAGTTTATAGCCTTTTCGATTTTCTTGGGTTTTGATCTACTAAACTTTATTATTTTTAAGTTTTGGTTGTTCCATGTTGTAGAGGATTCAATTTTACCCAAAAATGGACCTTTAAAAAGTTAGATTTCAACTTGTTTTGAGGTAGTTATGGCCAAAAGCATTTTTGGCAATTTCTATGTTCATTTGTGCTGATTTTGGCAGGGACTCCGTACAAATAGTGCCGCAGACGTATGGATGAATAATGCCACATGAATAGTACCGCAGCCGCATGGATGAATAGTGCTACAGCCGCATGGATGAATAGTGTTGCATGAATAGTACCGCAGCCACATGGCTTGCATAGTGCCGCATAGTACCGCAAAAGGCTGCATAGTGCCGCAGAATGCCGTATAGGGCCTATTTTGGCTGTTTTTGGCTATTTTAAGTCCTATTTGGCTGAATTGTGGCCAAAATTTCTTCCAACCCCCAATATAAAAGTTGTAGATCTTTTCCTTAGTTTCAAGAATATGTTACTAGCTATTTTATGCAAGTTTCTTTCATTCATGATAATGTAAGGATAGAATATGATAGTGGCATGTTAAGGCATACTCTTAGCAAGTAACAAGTAACATGACACGATAGTGACCCGTTGTGGTGCACTCATAATGAATGTCTTTCTTTTTTGCTTAACACGTTAGTGATCCGTTGCGGTGCACTCAAGTCACATGTCACTTCTTTGCTTAACATGATTATGGCCCGTCATGGCGCACCCCTAACAAATACTCTTAACATGATAGTGACCCGTCGTGGTGCACTCTAGATAAGTAACATGATATGACACATGAACCATGAATGCTGTTACGATGGCTTTATTGGCTTACAAGTAATGAATGATTTGGACACCATGGGTGTTTCCCTTGAGTGTGTTTATACAAGCTACATGTTCTGTATTGCATCATGTCTAGGACATAAATTCCTGATTTTCCACGGTCAGGGATTCGTACTGAATCTAGCTAGGATTAATGACTTGATTGATCAAGTAGTTCATGAAGAGACTTTCCCAGCTACCTGTTGCCCCTTTGATTCCGGCCTTATATATAATATATACATGGGACTTGGAGCTATCTATCATGATGAGCACATTTCCAGCCCGCCGTCGAGTGGGACACCTCCTTAGAAAACATTTATCTTACTGCAGTGTGTCTGCTATACTTGTTTTTCTTTTGCTGGGGTTACTCAGGTAGCAGCAGACGGGTAATTGGACTTGGAAATCTCATTGCATCTTGCTTGTAACTAGGCTTGTGATAACCCTAGTTAGTTAAAGTATCAAGCCGTACTCATTGCTTGGCCGTGACTGATGGATGGAGTCAGTCCAGTCTAGTCTAGTTTTGTCTAGGCACTGTCCGTATGTTTATTTCAGTACACCATAGTTTATGCTTTACCTTGTCGATAAATGATCAGAGGCTATGTTCTGTTCAGATGAAAGGTTACAACCCCGGTCCTTTTTAGTTTAAGGGTTGTAACTTGACTTCAGAATAGTTCCTAAGTCCACTTATCATTATCTTTCTATAATTCTTACATGCTCACATGTTCAATTATCTCACAAGCTATACGTGAATCCCTATGTCGGGTCACCATGCTCTTATGACCCGGCTATCCCACAAGTTCACTTGTTCAATTGCTTTTACATATTCTCAAGCTTTTATTCACTTAACATGTCTATACTTTACATTATGCCACATGTGAATTACTTTATGCTCCAAGATGCTTTACTTATTGTCTTTCTATGTTCGGGATAAGTGCGTTGGTAGTGCACGAGTCTCGTTCTGCTCTTACTTATTTGTATCTCCAATTGTTGATGTTAGTGATTGCTGGTTTTAGTTCATAGTTTGGCTTCCTTTGTGGTACTTGCTATTGGAGGTCTGACCCCACTGGTTTTGCTTGGCGAGATCTGATGGAGAAGCCTAAAGGATCTTCCGCACCATCTACTCGACGGTGACCATCCAGAGCACCAGAGTACCCAAGTGGGTTTCTTATTTTATTTTCCCACATGATTTGTAAATTATTCTTTTTGTGGCGTTTAGCCTCCGAGCACGTATTTAGCTCGTGTTTTGGTCCTTGACATTTAGCCTACGGGCATAAACATGATGTGCGTATTCTAAACTGCAGCTAGAGCTATCATGTATGACTAATACTGTTGCTAGTTTCTCCATTTTGTATACTAGCTTCATGATCATCCATATATATATGGTTTGGGACGCTTTACTATTGTATGTTTGATGATCATACTCTTGTACCATGTATAATTGCCTGTGATTGAGATACCTAGGATTGTTTTAACCTAGGATCGATTGTTTGCTTGTAGAAGTAACCCCCATGTCTTGACAGCTTATACGTAATTTCAGAGTACTAGTGTACTTTGGAATTACGTAGCTGGCCTTGTCCGTCCCCACTTGCCAGTAATCTGGTTCTGGGGCGTGACATAGGTTTTATTGGTGGCCCATGCAGGTCTGATTTATCAGATATGTGGGGGGTACTAATGTTTAGTTATCTCAATCACAATTATCCTTTATTGATATTCTTCGTGTTTTTCTCTATCTCTGATTCTTTAACCTGATATCTATCTTGATCGTTGATCTCTCCTGTTCCTTCGATTTGATCCTTGTGTCCTTTAACTTTCAGGGACACTGTTCTTAGTCCTTTCGATTACCTTGTTTGGATTCTGTCAATGGCAGGTCAGCAATCTCCTATTAGGCCAGTTATGGAGGATCAGTCTCAGCATTCAGACGAAGTGTCAAGAGTTGACTCAAGGGCAGAGGTGCCAGTCTATCCCGATCAGCCAACTCAGTCCATATAATCAGCAGTCCGAGCAGAGGTAATACCAGGTCAGCCCGATGTACCTGCCCTCATAGGGATTATTAAGGAAATGATGGAGTCACAACAACGATGAGATCTCGCTCTCCAGCAGAGTATCAAGATGTTGATAGACCGTAGTGTACAAGGAATACCCGAGGAACTTCAAGCTGGGGACTTGCAGCAAGAGAAAGTACAGGTTAGAGGCAGACAGTACTAGTCATCCAACCCGTCAGTATATCGAGCCCGACCTACTGTAGAGGCAGTACGGAAGCAAGGGCATGAAGCTAGAAGGACCGCATCCAGAACAGAGGGTCGTAAGAGGAACCATCCGTATGTACCAGGCTTTTATCCCGACGTCCATCACCAGTACCAGCAGACCAACATCCATATTAGAGCCAGGAGTTACCAGTCGTATGTTCCTTCTGTAGAAGGGAAGGGCACACTCATCTTACCTGTCCGAGGGCTAACCATCTATGTTTAGCATGCGGATCACCAGACCACATGATAGGAGTTTGTCCCTGGTGGAGTCTGTTTGCCATAAAATATAAAAATGCAGAACAATTATCAGAGGACTGGACTTTTACTTCACGTTACAAACTCGCTTGTACAAAGAAAGCCTAGGGACAAAAACCTAGGTACAACAATCTAAGTACAATTGTTTATTTTAGATTCTGGGGGGTGACGATAGAGGCTCGGTAAAGCGACGGCAGCTCTGCCTTATTCCTTGGACGATCGGTATGCAGCCTTAGCTCCAGAAGATTGCTTGGCGTTGAAGAATTGCTCTCTTAACCCTCTCTCTGCTTTTTCTCTCCAAGTATTCTGGTGCTCTCTGATCTCGAAAAAGGGTCCTCTTTGCAAGGGAATGGCACCTTGCTATTTATAAGAAGGGAATACCATCATTAGGGTTTATAATGATTGTCTCTTAAAGTGGCGGCGGCCTGTTGATTGACCAATCTCGGCCATTAGTTTTGAGTGTAATGAATCTGGGCCATTAATGTAGATTGTGCCAAATCCTCTCAGTAAATAATGCTGATTGGAATAAATCTCCCTTATGATGATCTTCTGATGTCTGCGAATCTGAATGAATAAGTTTAATTCATTCTCCTGCCACGTGTCTCAGATTATTGGGATTTGACCCAATCTTTGATTGCAGTAAATCTGGGAAATTGATTGGCTTTATGACACGTATCCTGGGAGCCACTGAGGGGATCTGAGCCGCATGAGGATTGAACCGCATAAGCTCGGCCACGTGTCAAGGCTGTTGGGGAGTGGCCCCCAAACTTTCGAATCATATGATAATCTGGACCGCATGGACGTAGGTGGCCACATAACGGGTAATTCCTTCGTGAGCCGCATGGAGATGGTCCTCGTGAGCCGCATGGGGGAGCGTCTGCTTGAGCCGTATAGGGCTGTTTCGATCTGGGCCGCATAGGGCAACTTCGGCCTGAGCCGCATGGGGAGTCTCCGCTCGAGCCGCATATGATTGTCCACGTGTCTAGGCTGCGTGGCATTTTCTGGATCTCGGGGGATTATGTCAGAGATCTCCTTCGTTTTCCTAGAAGTCTGTCATTATGACAGAGTCATAATTACATCTTTGTGTCAGGGCTGTCGTCTTGTCAGAGCTGTCAGCCGTCAAGGCAATTAATGCAGTAAGGGAAGAGTTGTTTGTATGCTACATGGCACCTCTCTTCTGAGCCGCATGGAACGTATCGAGCCGTATAGTCCCTTTTGCCGCATGAATCTCTGAGCCGCATGGGCTTTCTGAGCCGCATGGGGTTTCCTGGCCGCATGGATCTTTCTTTATTATTTTTCATGCTTCTACAAGACCCCCTTCAAAGTTTTCAATTTGCAAAATTGAAATACTTTGAATAAGAAGCATGGCTGTGTGCAAGCTCTTCTAGCCGCATACGAGGTCCTAGCCGCATAGATGTCTTGGCCGCATGGATGTTTCAGCCGCATGGATGTTTCAGCCGCATGGGCTTTATACCACGTCAACGTTGCCACGTATGGCAATCCTTTGCATTAAATACTGTTGATTTGCTGTCAGTTCTAAAGGCTACTTTTCGGTACGGGATCCCTGGAGTTTTGCCTACATTTTAGGCGGCTGACCTCGATAACTGAAGAGTCGGTTTTCATGTATGCACGGGAATCGAAATGCCTCGCTTTTGTTTATAAATATGGATGAGTTTGGTCGGAGGGATTCCTTTGCTCTCTCCTTCATTCAACTATCTGCTGTCTCTTCTTTCTTATCTTCTTTTTCCGACCGTCGAAGCAAATGGCTCCTAAGTGTTTCAAGGTCTTCTCCGCCGCCGCGAAGGACAAGAAGGTGGCTTCCTCGTCAGCCGTCGTGCCCGAAGCGCACTCTGATGTCCGCCCTGCTTTCGAGGGTAAGGATTGCTTTTAAATTCTTTGAACCCTGAGAACCCATGGCTCTGTTGCATGATCTATGCACAAGCCTTCATTTGAACCGCCCCAAGTTTGATGGTGATGGAGCCGCATATATTGTATGGGCCGCATGACCCTCTCACATCTGAGCCGCATAGGATATATCCTATGTTTGATCCGCATGAGAAGGATCTGAGTCATAGGATTACTTTTAGAAATGAACCGCATAAGAGTTCCTTTGAACAGAGCCGCATATGTTTTTGACAAACTGGACCGCATAGCATTTTGCTAAATCGCGCCGCATAAACTCTCCTACTAGATAGAACCGCATAAGTCCACCCGAACCGCATAAGCTATCCAACCAGTGTCACATAGAACCCTCGACGGAATTGGGCCGCATGAGGCTGTGTTACTCCGAACCGCGTAGGCTCAGCTAAAAATTGAGCCGCATAAGGCTTCATTGATTTGAGCTGCATAGGCTCGTAGGAATTTCTTTTAGGAAGTGATTTTTGTTTTAACCATTTTTGATCATGTTTCTTTTTTTTGTTCTTTTTCAGTGAACATCCCAACCAACCCGGCAGGAGAACTTCTTGGGTTCAGCTCAATTTGCCGTGGGCGTGCGGCTCGACGGCTTAGTTCAACATATATCAGATCAGCTTCCCGCTAATGAACCTTTGGAGAGGGTGGCTGTTATCAACAACCAGCCTTTTCACTTCCTTTGTACCATGATAAATTCGGGGAGACTGGATGGAGAACATCTGAAATCGGCTTTTCTCTTTGGAGATGCTTTTTCCATAAAGAACTCCCGATTGCTGGACGTTTCTGGGAACTGGGACTTTTTTGTAGACGAGGTGGAGATCCATATCCCCGAGATGGAGCGGCATTTTCCCCTCTCGTGGTTTAACATGGTACCGCTAGGCAGGACAATGGTGGGCTCCCTAACTTCCACCCAATCGGGGATGTTTGTGGGCAACATCCACTATAACAGGCGTACGGGTTCAGCATGTGCGGGCAAGGATTCAGTTAGTCGGAGCGTGATGGGGCTGCTCCCTGGTACTTTTATAAACGTGACTGGTCCCAACTTCACTTTTACTCGAGCTGATACCTTTCTGAATCAGCTCGCTCGTAAGGGGTCTTATCCTGTGGGCAGGTTATCGCTGTTGAATTGGATAAACCCCATTCCTACATGGGCCAATCTTACCTCATGGATCCTGAGGAACTACGGGGAGTCCCTTCGGGAGATTGACCTTTACTACGCCATCCGAGGCACCCGTTACGGATTGCCCATTAACAAGCCTTCGTTCATGGCCCTTTTGGAGCTGTATAACCGGCGTACGGGGACTTTCTTCGTGCCCGAAGGGGAGTTGAGACTTGCTCTCCATGAAATACACGCTGTTTCTAAGCTGTCGTGGGGAGGCGAGGCTTTTGAAGTATACACCCTGACGAACGAGGAATTCGACGATCTGGATCGACGATTCCCGGGTTTCGTCGTTGTGTACCGGGAACTGCTGTGCCACCATAGCATCTGTCACCAGACTGCTATCAAGAAGAATAATAGTTCAGAAGGGAACGCCCCCCATACCACGGCCTGGGTCGCGTATCTTTTCAGATTACGTCCTTCCGTCCGGGTTTCTTTTCGGGTTCCTCAAACCCAGGCGGAGTTAAACGACCTGAAGTGGAAGGCAAAAAGGTCGAGGTCCACCCGCGACAGATTTGGTAATCACACTGACTCCTTCAGTTATTTCCACTACGGTACCCGGGAGATGTCTGAAAAAGCACTCTTGGCCGGGTTCTTGATGAATATGGCTGCGAAATTGCGTAGTCTCGGGAGGGACGGGTTCTACTGAAAGGATCAGCCGCCACTTCATTCTTCCGGCTGTGAAGCTGGTCTTCAAAGTCAGACTGACCCTTCTTCCGGCTATGGTGTGTAGCATACACCACGGCCTCCGCGTCTTTTCGCCCAAAGTCATTGCTCGCGAGACGACGCTAGACTTTGAAAGGATAGAACTACCATACCACTACCTCATGGGGTGGTTATTAATGCATTACCGGTCGTTGATGAGGCCAGGAACTGAAAAAGATATTACTGCTGATGACGCCTTCCTTTTTCGATACCGTTATCAGCCTTGGGAGCACGACACCATGCCAGCCTGTCGGAGGGCGTTGGCGAGAGCTGACGGGCCCGACTTCTTTGTCTCTCTCCCTCAATTTACCGCTAGAGAAGTGAGGGGAGTACATGTTGACGGCGTTGATCCTCCCCAACTCTTATCTGAGATGATGCTTCTTTGGCTACTCAACATTCGCCCCGCGCACCTGGTATATCGTTACCGAAATAACGTATATCTGGAGCCTTATCAGCCCAGTAGATTTTTCCGTCAATTCGGGTATAGTCAGCTGTTCCTTGATTGCCCTAGCGCTTGCCTGGGCTTTGAGGGCAGCGTCCTCGATGGCATCCGGGCTTGGCATTATTACAATGCGGTCCATACCCAGGCTAGCTTCTCGGTCCCTGATGCTAAGACGGCAGGGGATATTTTGTACATGGCGGCCCTTTATCATGTCGCAGCGAACAAGCCTCCTGTCGACTTTGACATGAATACTAGCTTCATTGTTGGCACTGGCTTGGCCGAGAAGCCGGAGGGATCGAAAAAGAGGAAGAGAGGGGCGAACAGGGTTCCTGCGCTGGACTCAGAGTCCACTGCGGTGGACGAAGAGGATGATGAGCAAGACGCCGATGACTCATCGCATTCTTCAGACGAGGAAGTGGGGAACCAGCCCCCTATTATGTCGGAAGAAAGGGTGGCGGGTCAGCCGCCTACTGGTCCAGACGAGGTGGTAGAGGATTGTAAAACCCTTAAATTTCTACTATTTTTTTTATTATTATTAAATTTGCATGGATTTAAAATTTTGTATTGTACGCCACGTAGTCGTATTATACGTCGCGCACGAAATTTTTTTTTCGAAATTGCTCGACGAGTGCGAATATGTGCGAGCGTACATATTTTTGAAAATATTATTTTTCTATTTTTTTGAAGTTTCAAAATAATATACATAATAATTATTTTGTTATCGTTCCAATTATTTCCAAGTTTGTTATTTTGTTTATAAAGTCTTACAATTTCGCAATTATTATTAATAGATAATATTTTTACTTGCATGCTAGAAAAGCATAATTATAAGAATATTAATTGTACAAACATATATTTTCGTAATTATTTATTTGTTTATTTTAAATAATGTAATTTTCAAAATTAATTATTATAGTATTTTTGGAAAACATATTTTTAATATAATGGTGACAATATAAATTTGATTTGATTCTATGGAAACATTTAAATATATTAAGCTAATATCTCTATTTGGAATTTGATTAATTGATTTGATTTAAATTAGATTTGGATTGAGATTTGTATTTGGATTTTAATTTGATTGTTTTTTTAAATTAAATTAGGGAATATCTAAATTGGGTTTAAACAATCCTAATCATTATCTAATTGGGAATTCCCACATCCTATAAATATAGGCAGGTACTCCTCCAACTTTTAATCATCTCCAAATTATTTCCACCATCCTTAATGTGCGTGCCTCGTGTCCATGTCCAACATCTTTCCGTGTCGGCCGTGACAGCCTCGGGTCCGACCCCGGTGACCTTATTCCATCTTTTTTCACATACATTTATTTTTTTTTGTCGACAACCCGACAATAATTATCAAAATTCCTAAACCCTAACCCAAACTCTGACCACGTCCAACCCCCGATCTCCACCACCAAACTCCTTTTCTGGCCACGTCCGCCGCACCACGACCATCCCCACTGCCATCAAAAGCCGACCCCCAACTCGACCGCCGCCTAGACCAACAAGTCCGACCACCACCATTAATCCGCCCAGCCTTAGCCCTCTCCACCACCACCATCGGCATCTCCGTCCACCTGCCACCGCCTGGCTCCCTGGCCACCAAAGCCAACCCCGTCACGACCACCAATCATCCGCGGCCACCACCTGCCGTCACCACCGCCACCCATCAACACCACCTCGACCATGGTCGGCCGACGCCACCCAGCCAACAGGAACCCAAATAAAAAAAAAAGAAAAAGAAAATAGAAACCAACACCACCATCACCGTCCCTTACCTAATGCCGCCGGCCGGAGATCCGGCCGAGCCCCTGCAGCCTTCCATGCGTCCAGCCTAGCCCAGCCGCTCCTCTTCCGACCTCACGCCGGAGTGGAGAACCCTCGGCGAACCACACGAACCCTGACCGCCGCTCTCCTTGAGCGCGCTGCCACCGCGTCCCGACCCAGCCGCGCCCCGCCGCCGGCGACTCCCCCGTTCTCCCTTCGTTCACCTCCTCCGAAACCCCCACCGGCGACATCCATCGCCTCTACGCCTGGCAGATCCCTCCGCCGCTCGATCGAACAAACCCCCGCAGCGCCGGAGCACTGCGGCCTCGCCGCCGACCTCCTCCCAACCCTCTTTGCATCCACCACCCTTCGCGCACCCGCGCCGCCACCTCCTTGGCACCGCGTGCGCCGCCCATCCCGCTCGCCGTCGACTCTGCGGAGGAGCACCCGGCCGAACCCCGCTCTTCCCACTCCTCACTTCTCTCCACCACCCGCGTGAGCCGCCTCCCTTTCACCGCGACCGCCGCCGCCACTCTCGGCCGGCAGCTCCGCCGAAAAATCTCGACCACTGCCGCTCCTCTCTCCTTCCCCAGCCTCTCACTCGATCTGCCCCTATCTCTCCTAAAATAAGAGCAGCATTTTTTTTGAGTGGATTGCTTTTGGTTGTAAGTGGTTTTGTTTTTTTGTGTTGTTTTTTTTATTTTATTTTTATGGTGTTTGTTTTTACTGGTTAAATGAGATCTGATACCTTATCATCATCATCATTATTATTATTATTATTATAATTTATTATTTTTGCACAGTTATTATTATTATTATTATTATTATTTTTTATCATTACTATTATTATTACTATCATCATTTTAAATTATTGTTACTAGTTTTATTATTACTATGTAGATGGTTACAAGTATTTTTCCTTATTGTTATTATTATTATTATTATTATTATTATTATTATTATTATTATTATCATTATTAGTATTATTATTACTATTATTATTTCCTATTACTATTATTATGATGGAGAGCAGCACAGAGCTGCATTTTCTTTATATTTTATTATCATAATTTTATGTTTATTATTATTATTATTACTAATTTTGTTATAACACTCCTGCACCTATATTAGTAGTAATATTTTGTGAGAGTAGTATATTATTTTTATATATTAAAAATGTAGTTTCAAAATTTTAAAATAATTTTGGTAGTTTAAATAAAATATACTTTGTGTATCTCAAATCATAATTTTAGACTAAAAACGATTATGGTTTTCAAGTATTTTTTGAGAAATTATTTTAACCAATAAAAACTTAGTTCCCAAAGTATTATAAATAGATTTCTAAAAATCGTATATATATTATCCATTTTTCTTTCTTTGACTTTTTCTCAATTCCATAACCAAACCTATATTTTCTATTCGATCGCCAATTCAAGCCTACCTTATGTCCACCCTAACTGATTTGACTGTCCTGGACCCAATAGAACTGGCCGCGCCACCATCAGAGGTCATCTTGCATAGTTGTTGTACCGAAGTTGCAGATCGTGCCACATTGATTATCGCAGCACACCAGGCGCTCTACCAGGCAAGACACCTTGCCATTCGCTGTTTAATTATTTTAGCTCATATTTCAAGCATTATTTATTTTTTAATGCAAAATAAACTGTGATACATGGCATAACTGTTAGAACTTACTGTTCATTATATTTCCTGCTGTGTATTATTTTTACAAATTAAACCTAGAATTAAGGGACCACCTTGTTAGTTGCATTCATTGGCCTTGACACGTTGTAAATACGAAGTTGTGTGTCGCATGTAGGACATAGAAGTACGTGATTGGCTGGCCACCAGTACGTACAAGCCGTGCGATAGGAATAACCGCTAATAGAGATTGCATGCTAGTTTGACTTAGCGGTTATAGTGGTTTGTGTTGTGGATACAACACAGTAGGCATTGGGCGGGGAGGACAATTCCTTAGCGTATGGGCTTCGATGCACTTTCCCTTGTGACCCGGACTCTCCGCTGGAGATACGGGGTTGATGACCCAAGATTACTGACGGCCACTGACGATTCTGCGGAACGTCATGCTCTTTCTGATGGGGCCTCTGGTGCCCAAGAGGGACTACGCCGATCTTATTCAGCCAGGGCCCATACGTAGGAAGGATTGTTTTTAACTATATTTCACTTAGAACGGTAGGCTATCTTATCCGTTAGGTACGAGTACTTTTGGTTTGGGTACTTGTATCTGACCGTGGCTTGGAACAATAACTTGTCACGAATTAGTTCGTTACATCTTGTCCTTGTTTGGTTGTAGGTGTGACTTACTACTTCGATGAGAAGGTATTGAACCTTGCTGGGGTCCGGATACCATATTGGATTCATAGCATGGGAAGATACGTTACCGTGAATTAGTTTACCATCTCCTGTCCTTGTTTGGTTGGGGGGATGGTACGCTCGTTCAGTAGGTGCGTATTGGAACATGTTATATTTCGATTTACTTATTTATTTGAGCAATATTTATTCAGTTTATATGGCATGCTATTATGTGTCTTGTTACGTCCCTCTGAGGACCTGGTTGTCTTGCCAGGTGTGTGCTATCATCTTTCGCAGGTGTTCTAGCTCTAGCCGTGATCTTCGCTATTTCTTCGAGGATGATTGCATTTGGATCGTCTTCGCTTCGCTCGCCACTCATTTCATTTTCTATGTACTTTTCCTTATTTTGTTGGTAGTGGATTTGTCTCCGCCCAACATATTGTATCAAGACAAATTTATTCTCATTATATGACATCTTTTATTCATTTATTCTGTATGGATGAGATTAGTTATGGTTCTACTGCATTTTACAGTTTATGTATCCATATGAGGTTTTCATATATTGGAGTATACTTTGTATGAATACAACTGGCATGTCTACGTTCCTAGTCCTACGTATTTTGGGATTGGGGCGTTACATGTTTTTGTGGTGGCCCATGCAGGTCAAGATAAATTGTTTGGTTACTTTACCGTACCAAGCAAGCCTGCGTATAGGATTAGAAGTCTAGAATCTCATCCACATACTTGACCACTTCCTTGATTTTATCTACCGTTTGACTCATCAATTGTATCTTGCTTGCTTCCTTCCATCTCTATTCTTATCTTCCCTTCGTGCTTGCTAGAGATTGATCCTACTAGTTAGTTGTCCCAAAACACCATTAGTTTAATTCTTTTAAGTTGGGTAGAATACCTTACGACCTCGCAACCCCTTTGACCTAGTGACCTATATTAGCAAGCTTTTTTAGATCCTAGAATCTAGAGGACTTAACCCGTCTAGCCAACCAAGGGCTTGGACAAGAAGACTATAGGACGACTGTATGACCTAGAATCATTCTACCTTCTTTAAATCTTAATCTCTCGTACGTATGTATTTACCATTTTGACTAATGATGCTAATGTAGCCTAGTTTTTGCAAGCTTATCTTTTTTTTTAAGCTTGATCAAGACATATGTTATTGGAAGAGCTCCCACTAACATGTTGTCTTATCAAAACCGGTGCACAATGGTCTGATCAACCAAGTACACTTTGGTTCGCTTTGCCTATTATTCTACGTGGATGGGGACATAGTTGAACTTGTCCTCTAGAGTCCCATCCACGACTGCCTTGACAATTCCTTTGAAATTATTCGATCGTCTTTGAATCACAAATTCGTATTCGACAACGCCTCCTTCGAACTCTATATTGCTTTCGCCTTCACCTATTTTCGAAGAACGAAAGTGTTATACTAGGATCTCCTCTAGCCTTTCTATCGATAATGACCATTATCACTCTATGTTGCTACTCGTCCTTTCTCGGCCCTATCATGATCTTCCAATTTACTTAATATAGAAGTGAAATATAATTCGTTCTCTAAAACCGTGCCCTCAAGAGACCATAACTTTAAGGCCTCTAATTTATTTTTTTCTTGAACCCATACTAATCTTTATTGCGCGTATTCTTCTTAACCATTTATCTTCTTACGTTAATCCATAATTATCTACGCCATGATTGAAAATCGCGACTCTATTGCATGTTTTCATTAAACGTCATTCCTTGTAGCCTCTCACCCCCTACTAATTCCAAATTTCGAGGACGAAATTCTTTTAAGTTGGGTAGGATGTAAAACCCCTAAATTTCTACTATTTTTTTTATTATTATTAAATTTGCATGGATTTAAAATTTTGTATTGTACGCCACGTAGTCGTATTATACGTCGCGCACGAAATTTTGTTTTTCGAAATTGCTCGACGAGTGCGAATATGTGCGAGCGTACATATTTTTGAAAATATTATTTTTCTATTTTTTTGAAGTTTCAAAATAATATACATAATAATTATTTTGTTATCGTTCCAATTATTTCCAAGTTTGTTATTTTGTTTATAAAGCCTTACAATTTTGCAATTATTATTAATAGATAATATTTTTACTTGTATGCTAGAAAAGCATAATTATAAGAATATTAATTGTACAAACATATATTTTTGTAATTATTTATTTGTTTATTTTAAATAATGTAATTTTCGAAATTAAATATTATAGTATTTTTGGAAAATATATTTTTAATATAATTGTGACAATTTAAATTTATTTGATTCCATGGAAACATTTAAATATATTAAGCTAATATCTCTATTTGGAATTTGATTAATTGATTTGATTTAAATTAGATTTGGATTGAGATTTGGATTTGGATTTTAATTTGATTGTTTTTTTAAATTAAATTAGGGAATATCTAAATTGGGTTTAAACAATCCTAATCATTATCTAATTGGGAATTCCCATATCCTATAAATATAGGCAGGTACTCCTCCAACTTTTCAATCATCTCCAAATTATTTCTACCATCCTCAATGTGCGTGCCTCGTGTCCATGTCCAACATCTTTCCGTGTCGGCCGTGACAGCCTCGGGTCCGACCCCGGTGACCTTCTTATTCCATCTTTTTACACATACATTTATTTTTTTTCTGTCGACAACCCGACAATAATTATCAAAATTCCTAAACCCTAACCCTAACCCTGACCGCGTCCAACCCCCGATCTCCACCACCAAACTCCTTCTCTGGCCACGTCCGCCGCACCACGACCATCCCCACTGCCATCAAAAGCCGACCCCCAACTCGACCGCCGCCTAGACCAACAAGTCCGACCACCGCCATTAATCCGCCCAGCCTTAGCCCTCTCCACCACCACCATCGGCATCTCCGTCCACCTGCCACCGCCTGGCTCCCTGGCCACCAAAGCCAACCCCGTCACGACCACCAATCATCCGCGGCCACCACCTGCCGTCACCACCGCCACCCATCAACACCACCTCGACCATGGTCGGCCGACGCCACCCAGCCAACAGGAACCCAAATAAAAAAAAGAAAAAGAAAATAGAAACCAACACCACCATCACTGTCCCTTACCTAACGCCGCCGGTCGGAGATCCGGCCGAGCCCCTCCAGCCTTCCACGCGTCCAGCCTAGCCCAGTCGCTCCTCTTCCGACCTCACGCCGGAGTGGAGAACCCTCGGCGAACCGCACGAACCAAGACCGTCGTTCGCCCTGAGCGCGCTGCCACCATGTCCCGACCCAGCCGCGTCCCGGCGCCGGCGACTCCCCCGTTCCCCCTTCGTTCACCTCCTCCGAAACCCCCACCGGTGACATCCACCGCCTCTACGCCTGGCAGATCCCTCCGCCGCTCGATCGAACAAACCCTCGCAGCGCCGGAGCACTGCGGCCTCGCCACCGACCTCCTCCCAACCCTCTTTGCATCCACCACCCTTCGCGCACCCGCGCCGCCACCTCCTTGGCACCGCGTGCGCCGCCCATCCCACTCGCCGTCGACTCTGCGGAGGAGCACCCGACCGAACCCCGCTCTCCCCACTCCTCACTTCTCTCCACCACCCGCGCGAGCCGCCTCCCCTTTACCGCGACCGCCGCCGCCACTCTCGGCCGGCAGCTCCGCCGAAAAATCTCGACCACTGCCGCTCCTCTCTCCTTTCCCAGCCTCTCACTCGATCTGCCCCTCTCTCTCCTAAAATAAGAGCAGCATTTTTTTTTAGTGGATTGCTTTTGGTTGTAAGTGGTTTTGTTTTTTTTGTGTTGTTTTTTTTATTTTATTTTATTTTATTTTTATGGTGTTTGTTTTTACTGGTTAAATGAGATCTGATACCTTATCATCATCATTATTATTATTATTATTATTATTATTATTATTATTATTATTATTATTATTATTATTATAATTTATTATTTTTGCACAGTTATTATTATTATTATTATTCTTTATCATAACTATTATTATTACTATCATCATTTTAAATTATTGTTACTAGTTTTATTATTACTATGTAGATGGTTACAAGTATTTTTCCTTACTATTATTATTATTATTATTATTATTATTATCATTATTAGTATTATTATTACTATTATTATTTCCTATTACTATTATTATGATGGAGAGCAGCACAGAGCTGCATTTCCTTTATATTTTATTATCATAATTTTATGTTTATTATTATTATTATTATTACTAATTTTGTTATAACACTCCTGCACCTATATTAGTAGTAATATTTTGTGAGAGTAGTTTATTATTTTTATATATTAAAAATGTAGTTTCAAAATTTTAAAATAATTTTGGTAGTTTAAATAAAATATACTTTGTGTATCTCAAATCATAATTTTAGACTAAAAACGATTATGGTTTTCAAGTATTTTTCGAGAAATTATTTTAACCAATAAAAACTTAGTTCCCAAAGTATTATAAATAGATTTCTAAAAATCGTATATATATTATCCATTTTTCTTTCTTTGACTTTTTCTCAATTCAATAACCAAGCCTATATTTTCTATTCGATCGCCAATTCAAGCCTACCTTATGTCCACCCTAACTGATTTGACTGTCCTGGACCCAATGGAACTGGTCGTGCCACCATCATAGGTCATCTTGCATAGTTATTGTACCGAAGTTGTAGATCGTGCCACATTGATTATCGCAGCACACCAGGCGCTCTACCAGGCATGACACATTGCCATTCGCTGTTTAATTATTTTAGCTCATATTTCATGCATTATTTATTTTCTTATGCAAAATAAACTGTGATACATGGCATAACTGTTAGAACTTACTGTTCATTATATTTCCTGCTGTGTATTATTTTTACAAATTAAACCTAGAATTAAGGGACCACCTTGTTAGTTGCATTCATTGGCCTTGACACGTTGTAAACACGAAGTTGTGTGTCGCATTTAGGACACGAAAGTACGTGATTGGCTGGCCACCAGTACGTACAAGTCGTGTGATAGGAATAACCGCTAATAGAGGTTGCATGCTAGTTTGACTTAGCGGTTATAGTGGTTTGTGTTGTGGATACAACACAGTAGGCATTGGGCGGGGAGGACAATTCCTTAGCGTATGGGCTTCGATGCACTTTTCCTTGTGACCTGGACTCTCCGCTGGAGATACGGGGTTGATGACCCAAGATTACTGACGGCCACTGACGATTCTGCGGAACGTCATGCTCTTCCTGATGGGGCCTCTGGTGCCCAAGGGGGACTACGTCGATCCTATTCAGCCAGGGCCCATGCGTAGGAAGGATTGTTCTTAACTACATTTTACTTAGAACGGTAGGCTACCTTATCCGTTAGGTACGAGTACCTTTGGTTTGGGTACTTGTATCTGACCGTGGCTTGGAACAATAACTTGTCACGGATTAGTTCGTTACATCTTGTCCTTGTTTGGTTGTAGGTGTGACTTACTACTTCGATGAGAAGGTATTGGACCTTGCTGGGGTCCGGATACCATATTGGATTCATAGCATGGGAAGATACGTTACCGTGAATTAGTTTACCATCTCCTGTCCTTGTTTGGTTGGGGGGATGGTATGCTCGATCAGTAGGTGCGTATTGGAACATGTTATAATTCGATTTACTTATTTATTTGAGCAATATTTATTCAGTTTATATGGCATGCTATTATGTGTCTTTTTACGTCCCTCTGATGACCTGGTTGTCTTGCCAGGTGTGTGCTATTATCTTTCGCAGGTGTTCTAGCTCTAGCCGTGATCTTCGCTATTTCTTCGAGGATGATTGCATTTGGATCGTCTTCGCTTCGCTCGCCACTCATTTCATTTTCTATGTCCTTTTTCTTATTTTGTTGGTAGTGGATTTGTCTCCGCCCAACATATTGTATCAAGGCAAATTTATTCTCATTATATGACATCTTTTATTTATTTATTCTGTGTGGATGAGATTAGTTATGGTTCTACTGCATTTTACAGCTTATGTATCCATATGAGGTTTCCATATATTGGAGTATACTTCGTATGAATACAGCTGGCATGTCTACGTTCCTAGTCCTACGTATTTTGGGATTAGGGCGTTACAAGGATCAACCACCTGCTGTGCCCACTTCTTCGCATAATCGGAGCAGGCGTGTGTATACTGATGATGGCAGATCCCACTCCACGAAGCGCGTTGCGGCAAGACGCCGCAGGATTTTTATTGATGATATTGACGCTGTTTCTGAGGTGATTTGAATTTAAGCTACCTTCTCCTTCTTTTTCCCAAACTATGGCCTAATTATTTTCTTTTGCTCTTCGTAGGTGTCAGATGAGTTTTCTTCTCAGGACCCGATTGCCAAGGTCGATCCAGTCTTGTCCCATTTGGTCAGTAATGTGTGTACTGCTATCATTTCTGCTGGGGTTCTTCCGGAGGCGGCCGAGGAGTCTCACCTAGCTGGGACCTCAACCTAGGTGGATGGGGGCTCTACTGCGCCCGTCCCTGAAATAGGCTGACACTGTCCTGACTGGCTCCCTTTCAGGGATGGCTGTGACAGAGAAAATGGTTGAATTCGGCTCGGGAACCGCGGGTGGGGAAACTACGCCAGCTGCGAATGAGCCGCAGCCTTCATGCTCTTCCCCTGGTAAGATAAGTCAAACCTTAACTTGTGAGGAAGCCTGTTTACTCCATCATCCCATCCTTCGGGTTACGTCGATTAATGGTTGCTTTGGACGTACAGGTCCCACCCTTTATTGTCGATGACGGTCATCGCCGGGGCGGACTCCATCGGAGGGGATCTGACGGAAGCACGTGTGCCTCCTTCTTTTCCAACCGATATTGAGAGGCCTCCAGCCGGGTCGAGTTCGGGAACCCAAGTGGCAATACGGCTGGGGCAAGGGACGATGCCTTCTACACCTTCTTCTGCCAATATAGTTTCGAGGGTAAACCTTTCCGTCCTGCCCAGCATCCAGGCTCTTCGGGCGGCGGAAGAGGAGCTAGCTGCCATTCATGCATCTTTCCGCACAGAATTTGTTTCCTTGGTGCCGGGGACGGCAACTTCTGAGACTACTCCTTCGGTCCTGCTTGCCACCCTCCCTTTGACGCCGTCCTCTATAGAGGTTTTGGATGAAGTGTCCCAGGATGTGGTCGACAGTTTCCACCGCCACCTGAAGAGGAGGATCGAGGCAGCTGTGGAAAGGGGGACTCCCTTTGCTCTGGCTCGTCAATGCGCCGGTGGCCAGATCAATATCCTTAGAACACTCCCTGGTGGAGGGAAACTGGCCGTACTTCTGGAGCCTAAGCTGTTAGAGGCTGATCGTCTCGTGGCCCAGTTTCGTATGCTGCAACAAGCTGATTTACCAGCGGCAATAAATTAAGAGTGCAATTTCTTCGTTACCGCGGTGGAGAAGGTGATGGCTGCCCGGGAATCGCTCAAGCCGGCTATATTGAAGGACCGCCGGGATTTAACTCGGTTGTACGATCGATGGAGCCGTCGAACTGAAGATTGCGTGGCTCGGGAACCGGCTGCCTCCCGAGGGGTAACTGACACCCGGGAGCAGATCCTCGAGCTCCAGAGAAAGCTGGACTTTTTGGAGTCCGAGCTCGAAGCTACTTGTACTGAAAAAGGGATTGCCATTCAGGAGGCTGACAAGTTTAGTAGGGCTTCTGCCAATCTAGAACTTGCCCTGAAGAAGATAGAGAACGACTGGCAGGCGTATATGTATTTGAATGATGCAGAGCAATTGTCCCAAGAGGCCGATCGCCGAGCTAAACAGAGGCTTGAGCGGGGGACTGCATTGGTGAAAAACCGCCTCTTGGAGTTGTGTAATGCCAAACTATAGTCGGCCTTTTCTTCTTTTGTTTCCTTTTTCCTTCCCTTTTTTTTCTTTTTGAGAGGGACGTGGTCCCAAAAGATGTAATGCTTTTTTCTTCTTTCAAATAAAGAGTACTTTCGATTATACCCTTCATTTGTATTGCTTGTCGTGCTTGTGGTATTGTGGTGATGTTTGCCCCGGATGGGGGACTTGTTTGTGGACATGTTACCCATGGCATACCTTGGTTTTAGGTACGAGTAACAAGTTTGACTGGGGATACTTAGAACAGTTTCACGGCAAGGTGATCGTGGACATTCCAGGTATCGGGATATAGAATGCCATGAAGCAGCTGGGCTCCTGGCGCATGATGAGGAATGGTGGGCCTGTACTAAGAGACTTAGCAAAGGTCATTTGTGGGCCTGTTATCCTTGGCGTACCCCGATTTAGGATACGGATAATAGGATGGAGGGGTACCAACACACTTACTCAGAGGTAATGAGGACATGGCAAGTATGAGGGTTTTGCAGTGGAGTCTTCCTACTCAGAGGTAATGAGGACATGGCAGGAGTGGACTCAATGGAGGATATTTGTGGTCAACAGAGGACATTTGTGGGCCTATTACCCTTGGCATAACCTGGTTCAGGGTACGGGTAATAAGACGAGAGAGGACCAACATACTTACTCAGAGGTAATGAGGACATGGCACGTACGAAGGTTTTACCGTGGAGTCTTCCTACTCAGAGGTAATGAGGACATAGCAGGAGTGGACTCAACGGAGAATATTTGTGGATCTATTATCCTTGGCGTACTCCGGTTGTGGGTACAGATAATAAGTCGAAAGGGAATCATCATACTTACTCAGAGGTAATGAGGACATGGCAGGCATGAAGGTTTCTTCGACGGAGCCTTCACATTCAGAGGCAACGAGGACATGACAGGAGTGGGCTCAATGAAGGAGGGTACATAGAACGACTCAGAGGTAATGAGGACATGGAAGTTCTATGTAAGTGGTGATTTGTTTTTGGCCGAAGTAAAACGACTCAGAGGTAATGAGGACATGGACGTTTTGGAAATTTGTGGATCAGTTACCCTTTTTGTGCACTGGAAGTGCGGGTAGTAGATCATGAGGGAGGATCTCTTCCAGGAAGAAAGTTCAGGGGTATGATCATACATGACTTACTATCTGAGAGAGTGACCGGAATGTGAGTTCAGAGGCACCTGCGGGTACGTGACTCGATAATCTGGGGTATTGTGGATGTGAGTTCAGCGGCACCAGCGGGTACATGACTCGATAATCTAGAATATTATGGATGTGAGTTCAGCGGCACCAGCGGGTACATGACTAGATAATCTGGAATGTTGTGGATGTGAGTTCAGCGACACCAGCGGGTACATGACTCGATAATCTGGAATATTGTGGGTGTGAGTTCAGCGGCACCAGCGGGTACATGACTCATTAATCTGGAATGTCGTTCAGACATAATATTTCTTCAGGAACTTGCCGTTGACGGGCAACATGAGCAAGTCTCCATTTTGTTTTGCGAGACGGTAAGAACCGTTGGAGAATAAAGCCTCGATGATAAATGGACCTTTCCATTTTGGCTGGAACTTGCCGGCGGTCTTGTGAGTCATGACCATCGGTCTCCGGACTGCTAGAACGAGATCGCCCACTTGGAATGTTCTGATTTTCACCTTCTTCTTGAAGGCTCCAGAGATGCGCGCTTGGTATAGCTCGATTCTTTGCTGAGCCAGGAGGCACTTTTCATCTAAGGCCTCTAACTCATGTAGTCAGCGTCGGTAGTTATCATCCGTCGTCAATTGATAAGTGAGGGCAACGCGGAGTGAGGGTATTTGAGTCTCTAATAGGAGAACTGCTTCACTCCCGTACACCAGGGAGAATGGTGTGTTCCCTGTGGCCGTTCGGACCGTGGTACGGTACGCCCATAAGCATTCACCAAGTTTTTCGTTCCAGCCGCGTTTGTTGGATGATACGAACTTCTTGAGTAACTTGATGATGGTTTTGTTGAATGCTTCTGCCAACCCATTTGCTGCTGGATTGTATGGCATTGAAGCAATATTCTGGATGCGGTGTCTGTCGCAGAACCGATAGAAAGGGTGGCTTGCAAACTGCGGACCATTATCATGGATGATCCTTCGGGGCAGTCCAAAGCGATAGATGACGTGATGCTTGAGGAAGATGATCACGTTCGAAGTTTTGACTTCTGTAAGCAGAACAACTTCCGCCCATTTGGATAAGTAATCCATGATTGCGAGTATGAAGCGATGTCCTCGGGAGGAAGGTGGAGTGATTGGACCAATGATATCCATTTCCCATGCTTCGAAGGGCTAGGATGCCACTGTCGGATATAGAAATTCGGATGGCTGGTGAATAAAGTCCGCGTGGGCTTGGCAGGCTTTGCACCTTCTTGCATAGTCTATCGCATCTGCTACCATCGTGGGCCAGTAATAGCCCATTCGGCGAAGACGATCTTATAATTTAGGGCCAGGCTGATGGGCCCCGCAGACACCGTCATGAGCTTCTCGTACGGCTTCTTTGGCTTCTGCGTTTTACAGACACCGAAGCAATAATCCATCATAGGATCGGCGATACAGCATTTTTGTCTCTGTATCGTAGAAGAATCTGAGAGAACGCCGTCTGATGGAGGTGGCTTCCTTTGGGTTCTCGGGCAGGATATCGTAGACAACGAAGTCAATGAATGGTTGTCTCCAATCTGGGGCATCGTCGATCGTCTGAGCGGAATAACTCGCCACGAATTGAATGTTGTTCTTGGGGCAGACCAGTTCGTGGCCTATCACATCTACCGATTGATGGGTATGATTTGGTACCGCTAGGGAAGCGGCCAGGCCTGCTAAGGCATCGGCTTCGATGTTTCAGAGTATGGGAACATGCTCGATGAAGAACCCCTCGAACGATGAGATGATGTTGATTGCTATTTGGTGATAGGGGATCATATCTTCATGGCGGACCTCGTATAAACCCCGGATCTGATTGACGATTAACTGCGAGTCGTCGTATGCTTCGAGATATTCTAACCCCAGCTCT
Source organism: Iris pallida (assembly GCA_029216955.1). Lineage (NCBI taxonomy): Eukaryota > Viridiplantae > Streptophyta > Magnoliopsida > Asparagales > Iridaceae > Iris > Iris pallida. The sequence goes on from JANAVB010017600.1 coordinate 2,750,282, forward strand.
CATGCAAGTTGGAAGCCAATGACCAGATCATTGTACTCAGCCACATTATTAGAGCAGGGTTCTGTGAGAAAGTAAGCACGATTGATTACCAATCCGGAAGGAGAAACCAGTACCACCCCGACCCCAACGATGATGTTGCCCTTGGGTCCAGTTCTCGAAGCACCGTCGAAGAATATTCGTCATATATCATCGTGGGAGGTTGTATGCGAGTCGGCGACTTCATCTGGGATTTTTTCATATATTCTGGACGACTCTGAGCCCGGGTGGGCTGCCAAAAAGTCTGCCAGGGCTTGACCTTTGACAGCCTTTTGCGGGACGAAGATCATATGATAAGGGGATAACAATATTGCCCATGTAGCAAGGCGAGAGCTGAGTGCCCCTGGTTTAGTCATGAGGACTCTGAGAGGGTTGACTCGCGAGATCACCTGTATGGTTTGTCCAGTGACATAGTGCCGCATTTTTTGAATGGCGAACACCAGGGAGAGGCATTCCTTCTCCACAGCGGTGTATCGGTGCTCTGGCCCAATCATCATTCGACTGAGGTAATATATGGCTTGTTCATGGCCTGCATCATTGTTTTGTGCCGACAGAGCCCCGAGGGAATGTTCCATCGCTCGTACGTAGAGCAGGAATGGTTTTCCAGCAACCGGAGCCACCAGGACTGGAGGGTTCGACAAATATTCTTTGATGCTGTCGAAGGCCCGCTGACATTCTTCGTCACACAAGAATGAGATGCCTTTCTTCATGAGGTGGGTAAATGGTCGACATCGCCCGGAGAGGTAGGAAATGAACCTCCTGATGTAAGCTAGCCTTCCTTGAAGGCCTCTGAGTTCGCGGAGATTTCTCGGGGGACCCATCTCCATAATTGCCTTTGTTTTCTCAGGGTCTACATGGATACCCTGGGCGGTGATGATGAAACCCAAGAACTTCCCGCTGGATACGCCCATGAAGGACTTCATAGGGTTCATTTTCAAATTATACGCTCACATCAGGTCGAACACCGTCCTCAGATCTTGCAGATGGTCTCCCTTGCAGCGACTCTTGTCGGCAATGTCATCAACATAGCACTCTACCGTCTTGCATAAGTGGTCTCTGAAGATGATGCTCATGGCTCTTTGATATGTGGCGCCGGCATTCTTCAAACCGAAAGGCATGACTGTGTAGCAGTATGTGTCAATCGGTGTTCGAAATGACATATGCTTTTCGTCGTCAGGAGACATCTTGATTTGGTTGTACCCCGAGAAGCCATCCATGAATGACATACGTTCGAAACCGCAAGTATTGTCAATCATAATGTCCGTGATAGGGAGGGGGAATTCATCTTTGGGGCATGCCTCGTTCAGATTACGGAAGTCGATGCAGATTCGAATCTTCCCATTTTTTTTTGAGGACTGGTACTATGTTGGCGACCCAATCTGGATGTTGTTCCTCACGAATGAAGCCGCTGGCTATTAGTTTGTTGACTTCGGCTTCGATTGCATCCATGATGCCTGGGCGGAAGCGTCGCTGTTGTTGCTTGACTGGCTTTACATCCGGCCGAATGTTGAGCTTGTGAAGAGCAACATCAGGATTTAACCCTGGCATGTCTTCATAGCTCCAGGCGAACACATCAATATATTCTTTGACAAGTTCCAGCAACGATTCTCGCTCTTCGTCTGTTAGGCTTTTACTGACGAAGATCGGTTTTAGAGAAGATTTACTGCCGAAATCTACTTGTATGACCTCATCTTCAGTAGGAGGTTCTCTCTGTTTGAACCGCTTTTCCCATTGTGCATCCAGCTGTTGGGCCCACGGCTCTAGCTCGAGGATCTCAGGGATGTCTTCATCTTCTTCATAAGCGTCGGCGAATGCCATGTTGACTAACAAGACTTTCCTGAATAGGTCTCCGATGCTGGTATCCCAGTCAGAAGTTGGTGACCCGGTTGAATGTGAATGCCAGTCATATTCTTCATCTGAACTCTCAGGGGTCATCGTGGGTGTTACATACCCTAATCCACATCGAGTCTTGCTATAGTAGTCCCGTGGTTTGCCTGCCGGGACCGGTGGCTTCAAAGGTAATCGTCGTCCAGTACCGTAGTTCAAGCCTGGCATCGTCTCCAGATCATACCCCTGTTTCTGCATGAGATATTTAGATTGGGGGCTATAAAGATACAGAGGCAGTCTTCCGGCATCTGATCCAAGGTCGACTTCTTCTACGGTGAAGGGATGCAGATCGTCCTTTCGGCCGAAGATGATTGGATGGTCCCCTCCCTCGAGTATGCGGTAAGCGTCTTCCACTGGAGTAAGCTGGATCGTGGTATACACATTTGTCACCTGTATGTGTAGGTGAGTGCCTATACTGTATTCCATAGCATACATTGTACAAAGCTTATTAAGCTCGAGGTAGTTCAAAGATAGCCCTTTATTGATGAAGTAAGGTATCTTTTCTAGGGGGATTACATCATTTGCGGAGGGAACATCAGTGTGGGCAGCCATATACTTGGCTAACTCCGATTCCTCGTCGGCTACCCCCTGTATAAACAAAGACTGAGATGACGACCTGGACAGCTTGATCGTCAGCGGTTCAGCTGGTGGAGCAGAGTGTGGAGTTGTTGGCAAACTAGCGACCCCCAGCTTGGTACTCGATGCTGGGCGGGGAGTGATTGGTTCGCTAGAAGTTCCAGGCCTTAAATCGGGGTGATGACCCTTCTTGGGAAGGCGTATCGTCATTGGCTTGTTGGAGGGATTGAGCTTCTCCGTTTGCGGTTAGCCGACTCTCGGCAGCCTGATTGTCAGTAGCTCTGTTGAGGGTCTTGGCATTTGGTCGGACCTTGACAGCCGGATTATCATTTGCTCTTCTTGTGTCGAGAGGCTGATTACGTCCTTACGCAGAGTGGCGGTAAAGGGTACAGACTTGCCAGGTTTGCGAGCTTGGAGGCGGATCGTCAGAGGTTCTTCTGATCCTGTGGCTATCTCGGTACGAGCTTGCACATCTCCTTCACCAAGGTGCTTCTTCGATTTTTCGTACAGACAGGAGTCTGAGTAGTAAGATTCGACCCCTTTGAAGGGATCAATGTCGGTAAATTCCGTCCTCACGAAGCCGTGTTTGTCAACATATTTGAAGCACTGGTGCAGCGTGGACGGCACAATCATATAATCGTTTATCCTAGGGCGCCCCAAGAGGATGTTGTAAGAAGTGTCTGTATCTATGACGTAGCAGGTGACTTCTGATTGGAGATCGCCAATCTGACACTTCAGACAAATCTTTCCAATTGGGTAGCTCATGCCCGAATTAAAACCGCTGATGGCGGTGCTTGTAGGCGTCAGGCGATGCATTGGGATACGGAGATGATGTAGCAGACCCTTCGGGATAATGCTTATGGAAGAGCCAGGATCAATGTGCATCCGATCTACCTTTACGTCGCCGATGTATCCAGTGTAGTATAACGGGCAATCGTACAAGTTGGTTTTGATGAGCATGTCCTACGGAGTGAAGACAATGTTGGGCATTGCTCATGTGCAGGCACTGTCTTGGAGATCTGTAGGCGGGTTCTCTCCCGTGAGGTTGACTTGCGCCAGGTATGCGTCGGCATTTTGGAGTGCATCGCTCAAAGCCGCACGAACATCCTTGGAGAGTCTCAGAAGCTCGTATAATGACAACTTGGCCGGTGTGTTGGCCAATTGTGCTAAGATGTCGAAGTTGTAGGGCTTCTCCAGCCCTTGTGATGCCTCTTTTCGGAGGGATTTTTCAAAGCGAGTCTCCCTCGGCCTAGGCTTGTCAGTCGTCGGAGGATGAGCCGGTCCCGGAGTGTCAGTTGTAGCGGGCTGATGATCTTCAGCCGGTTGTCAGTCACAGGTTGGGATTGTGCCCCAGACTGCGTGACAACGACTGTAACTTCTTCGACATCTGTCGAGATTGTGCGGCAGGACCTGACTTTTCTACTCTTCTTCTTGCAGATGGAAGACGATGTGGACCGAGTCACTTCCGATACCAAGTCTGGTTTTGATGAGGGTGAGGGGCACTATACCAGCAGCCTGATCTCGGGAAGGTGGAAGATTAGCAATCTTCATTGTCGCCAGAGGGATGGGGACCACACCGTCTTGAGTTTTCGTCAGAGGGAAGCTGCCGAATTATACTAAAATCATATTGGCTGCCACAGTTACCTCTTCGAAATTGATGGTCAGTGCGTTCGAATCGATGAGATTTTGGATGTACCGTTTTAGTTGGTAGCAGTCATGTGTGGCATGGTGGATGTAACGATGCTAATGGCAGTACTTTGGGCTCTCCATGTCTGCCTGTCGCGGTTCCCGTCTTGGTGGAGGAAGCTGAATTCTGTCTCCTTGTATGAGCATGTCCAAGATGGGCTTGACGTGACCGTCTTCGAAGGAGTAAGTGATTTGCAGCCATTATTTGTCTGCTGGCTTTGGCTCAGGTTTCTGTGCTGTGTCGGCCACCATGGCCTGCTTACCTCTGCCGTCCCGATTGTTGGAGGGACTACCCCCATTGTCGTTGTTGGTATTAGGGCACTTGCCCTTGTTCTCTCCGTCCGAGATGTGCAATCCCAATTGGCGAGCCTTCTTCAATCGTTCTTCGGCGCTTGTGGCACTGATGATGAACGTCTTCCAGTCCTTGAATTGACTTTCGCCCATCCAGAGACTGATTGTTGGGAGCAATCTCTTTTGGCAGATCTCAATCAAGGAGGAATCCAGATTTCCAGACGGCAGCTTCATTACGGTTTGGCGAAACCGCTCGATGTAGTTCCTTGTCAGTTCTTTTTCCTCTTGGACGACGTCCATGAGGGTGGACATTGTAATGTCCTGCCCTACTTCGTAGAATCTCTCCAAGAACATACGCTTGAAGCCGACGAAGGAGTGGATGCAGTTCTCTGGCAGGTTGCGATACCAGTCAAAGGCGAACCCTTCCAATGCCCCGATGAATAATCGTGTGAGGATGGCATCGTCATGGGGCAGATGGTCGGTGGTGGCCTAGAAGTAAGTGATGTATTGACTTGCTGAGGTCTTGCCATCATAGGGATTGATATTGAACGACTTATATCTTGGTGGGAATGGAACATCCCTCTAGGCAGCAGGATACGGTTGCCGTATTCTGAGGTCTTGAGAATTTTCTCGAGCATGAAACATGGCTCGGAGCTCTTGGACCTCTCTTCTCGCTTTGCGGGCCTCATCCACGGCGGTGGGGGCCGTTACTTCAGGAGGATTGTTGCCCGGGTTCGGTGCTGCTGAATTCGAGTCCGCATTGACCGCGGGACCCGTGCTCGTTTGGCCAGGCGTCCCTCCTTGCAGAGTTGGAAGGGCCGCTTTGATCTCGTCCATAGACTTGACCAAGGCGAGCAATATGGCTTCAAGGGTGTCGATGCATTGGCGATCGCTGGAACCACCTTGGCTGCTGTCTGTCATGAATATCGTCTTTACGTGAGGAGAGATGGACGGAGCGGTGGAGGAAGCACCCTCTAAATCATAACCCTGTAGTAAGAAGTCATCGGGGTATGTGGGTATGTTCTCTTCTGGTTCAGACTCGGAAGGAACAGTACCCCCAGTCTTCGAGTTCGTCTTGTCTTGGGAGTTGTGGACGTCCTCGGGGACGTCGAGGTTTGCTGCGTCTGATGGGAGAGTTGTCTTCCCCAGCTCGTCTTCTTGGAACATCGGATTGTCGTGGAGGTTCGGAGGAGTGCTACCCCCAGTCCCAGCAACCCCCAGCGTTGTGGACAACGAATCTCCCACTGTAGCATATTTTGTCTTAGAACGGGTGCCTTGGAAAACTCCGGTGGTGGGCACCCGCTTAGACGACAGTCTTTTAGTCAAGGTGGTTGAAATCTTCGGGCTGGGAACATTTGTCTTCTTTCCTCTCCCATCAGCGGGGACTTTCTGAGCAGAGTTGCAGGAGACGACGGGAAGTGCCTCGTCCTCTGAAGACGGCTGTTGCAGTCTTTGAAAGACGGACTGCCGGTCTTCTCGTACCGTCGCATTATTGCAGTAGCAATTGACGATGACTTGGGTGCAGTGGTGTCCGTGGGAGGACTCTTTGCACCCCGATGCGTCTTCCTTTTCCTTACGTTTGTGGAGGATGGCCTCATGCAAGTCAGGTGGGTCTGGATCGACCATGTTTGCTCCCTGAATTTTAGGAGACTTTTGCGAACCTCTCTGTCCGTTTGCCGCCGGGGGCTGGACTCGAGTGGTTCTGTACAACCTCCCATCTGAGGCCCGTATAACGGTATGCGAGACGCTCGAATGGTCAGAGACAGGATCAGCGTACCGAGCTTGCCAAGCTCGCGCTGCCCTAGACTTTTTTGCTCTAGTGCGTAAAGGCACATAGTAGGAAGAGTCTAGGTGATGCTGGAGAGAGTCAGACATATCTTCTTTGGAGCACAAGAGATCAGGACCATAGGAGAGGCGGTCGAAGACAGAGCCACGTGGAGTAGGTGTCATGCGGCTGTCATCGGTAATCTTTATGCGGTCGACAGATGTAGCCGCATAGGCGTCCTTCATGCGGCTGGGAGTCTCAGCCGCATAAGTTTTCTTCATGCGGCTGGATGATCTGGCCGCATAGACTTTCTTCATGTGGCGGGCAGATTCATCCGCATGAGCCTCCTGCATGTGGTTGGCAGATTTAGCCACAGGAGTGTTCGGCTTCCTCTTGGGGCGCATAGAGTCGCTCTTTGTCCCTGCAAGTCCAGCATCGTAGTGCTTTCCTCTACCGGACTTGGGGACAGCAGAGTCCTCTACGGCTCGAAGTGGAGCCGTATGAGAGTCGTCTTCACCGTCTTGGGTAGCAGAGAGTATCCCGTCCAGAGCTTGTGGAGGAGCAAATGATTTTGGCCTCCACTCGCAGCGAGCTTTTTTTGTGCGGGTTCGCTTCTGGATCGGGCCGGCACTTCCTTCAGAGAGCATTTCTTCAAACGCCTGTTGGTCGAAACGGACGACCATCTTCTATTGCGTGGAGCCAAGCTTGGCTGCATCCGACTGCGTCACTAACTCCTCAGCCGTGGAGAAGTTTTTCCCCAGCAGAGTCGCTATTGTATTTGCCATAAAATATAAAAGAGCAGAACAATTATCGGAGGACTGGACTTTTACTTCAAGTTACAAACTCGCTTGTACAAAGAAAGCCTAGGGACGAAAACCTAGGTACAACAATCTAAGGATAATTGTTTATTTTAGATTCTGGGGGTGACGATAGAGGCTCGGAAAAGCGACGACAACTCTGCCTTACTCCTTGGACGATCGGTATGCAGCCTTAGCTCCAGAAGATTACTTGGCGTTGAAGAAATGCTCTCTTTGCTCTGTCTCTGCTTTTTCTCTCCAAGTATTCTGGTGCTCTCTGATCTCGAAAAAGGGTCATCTTCGCAAGGGAATGGCACCTTGCTATTTATAAGAAGGGAATGCCATCATTAGGGTTTACAATGATTGTCCCTTAAAGTGGCGGCGGCCTGTTGATTGATCAATCTAGGCCATTAGTGTTGAGTGTAATGAATCTGGGCCATTAATGTAGATTGTGCCAAATCCTCTCAGTAATTAATGCTGATTGGAATAAATCTCCCTTATGATGATCTGCTGATGTCTGTGAATCTGAATGAATAAGTTTAATTCATTCTCCTGCCACGTGTCCCAGATTATTGGGATTTGACCCAATCTTTGATTGCGGTAAATCTGAGAAATTAATTGGCATTATGACACATATCCTGGAAGCCACTGAGGGGATCTGAGCCGCATGAGGATTCAGCCGCATAAGCCCGGCCACGTGTCAAGGCTGTTGGGGAGTGGCCCCCGAACTTACGAATCATATGATAATCTGGACCGCATGGACGTAGGTGGCCGCATAACGGGTAACTCCTTCATGAGCCGCATGGAGATGGTCCTCGTGAGCCGCATGGGGGAGCGTCTGCTTGAGCCGCATAGGGCTGTTTCGATCTGGGCCGCATAGGGCAACTTCGGCCTGAGCCGCATGGGGAGTCTCCGCTCGAGCCGCATATGACTGTCCACGTTTCTAGGCTGCATGGCATTTTCTGGATCTCGGGGGATTATGTCAGAGATCTCCTTCGTTTCCCTAGGAGTTTGTCATTATGACAGAGTCATAATTACATCTTTGTGTCAGGGTTGTCGTCTTGTCAAAGCTGTCAGCCGTCAAGGCAATTAAAGCAGTAAGGGAAGAGTTGTTTGTATGCTACGTGGTACCCCTCTTCTGAGCCACATGGAACATATCGAGCCGCATAGTCCCTTATGTCGCATGAATCTCTGAGCCGCATGGGCTTTCTGAGCCGCATGGGGTTTCCAGGCCGCATGGATCTTTCTTTATTATTTTCTATGCTTCTACAGAGTCCAGTTGGATCGTCATCCTTCCAGCCTTCCAACCAGCAGGCATCAGCGCCGGTTCAGCAACGGCGAGCTCAGAGGCAGCGAAAGCAGCATCAGTATCGGGCAGAACAAGCTTGTACCTATTATGGCAAGTTAGGGCATTCTAGATCAGTTTGTCCAACGGCTAGTAGCCGATGCTTCCGCTGTGGAGCAGAGGACCATTCTATTAGCACTTACCCATATCCGACATCTCGAAGAAGACCATATACACCAGATGTACCCCTGCCATCCTTTCAGTCACCCCCGTCATCACCTCTAGTAGTAGATGAGCTGCTAGGGCCAATACTAGATGTTCAACCATTGGCACAATACCCACCGCCATTACGAGCTCAGAGGATCAGACATCTCAGAGCACAGTTGCATGTACAGTACCAAGAGTAGCTTTAGTATCAGCACGAGGGTAATACCTTGGGAGTCTCAGGTACCATGTTCATATCTTCCATCAGTTCTTCTCTTGGGATTTGTGTTTTAATGGCAGGCCATGTAGTGGCGATATATCTTGGGTTCTTGCAGGCGACCTTGTATTCTATCTTCGTGTGGAGTACAATGGTCGGCTTGATTTATTCGATGAGTAAAGGCAAGATTCTCGTTCCCAACTCTTCTATCTTCGTAGTTGAGGCATGTGATAACTTCATTGGTATCGACTACGATGATACGTCCTGGGTAGAGTCCTGTCTTAGACTAAGTCAATGGAACTGACTTACTTGAGACTTGACCTTATCCATTTTGGAGTCAGCGTAGGCCAGCGAGGACATTGGTCCCTACTCAACTGTCTCTGGAGACATATTTATTCATATGCCTGCAACCCTTATTGTTTGAGATTGTGTTATGGCTTACGCATTTATTTACATTACAGTTGCCTTCATTTACTTATATGCCATGCTTCATCTTATAGAGATGATTGTATATTCTTGAGCTTTTGTTTTGGTTATCTTGCTCGACTTGCTTTAGGAAATTTCGAGGACAAAATTTTTTTAAGGATGGGAGACATGTGAGACTCGTCTCACTGTATCAGTATTTATATACGGATACATATTTTTGTATTGTGTTTTGTATTTTCTGATGTCCGAAATGCTTTAAAAATTTTCCCAACTTATAGATTTTCTCCTTGACCGGCATATCGCCAGTGTACCATTGTATGCCGACGGCATGCCTGTCAATCTCTTTTTCTATTATACGTATTTTCAGTAAACATATACGGAATTTTGGCCTTTGTCAGGGGACCTGTATTTTGACTTATCTTTCTTAGCCTTGCTTTGGTTTGATACTTGGTTTAATTTGGTTCGGTTCAACTTGGTATAGGGCTTGGTTTGGTTTAGGTGGGTTTGAGATGGGAAGGTTTGTATAAAACCCAACTCCTCTCTCTCTCCTTTATTATTTTCATTCTCTTCATCTTCTTCCTCTTCATCTTCTTCCTCCAACCTATGTAATGCCTGTTGTTCGTATTACGTATTTGGAATACGTATACGTATTTTATCTTGTATTTGCTTATTCCTTGTTTAGCTCTCGGTTTGGGTTAGCTTGGTTCGGCCGGCCCAATGCTTGGTTCATCATGGGCCAAGGGTGGAACACCTTAGCCTATGCTTCTCCTTCATTCCACCACAACCCCCTCTTTATTATCCCCCACCAACCTTCTCTCTCCTCCATAATTCTCATTTACTCCATTACTCTTCTCCACCAACCAAGAACACCATAGGCAAGTGCAACTTGCTTCCACAAGAGAACTCCTTTTGATGGTTTCATTAGCTTCTCCTCATGATTCTAAACCACATTAGAACTTGTCATTTTCTATTTTGAGACTTTAATTCTTGTAGATCTAGAGTTTTGCTATTTTCGAATTTTTGGTGTTTTGATCTATCAAACTTGCTTGTTTTCAAGTTTTGATGGTTCTATGTTTTAGAAAATTTCATTCTACCCAATTTTGACGTTTGGAAAGTTGGATTCGGACTTGTTTTGACCAAGATATGGACTGTTGAAGCTTTGATTCAACTTTAGAGTTCTTGCTGTTCTTACCATTTGGAGAAGACAATGAACAGTGAGCTAGCTTTTTAGCTTATGTCGCTGAGCTGTACGCTGCTCTTTAGTGAGCGTACGCTAACTTGTGTACGCTGCTCTTTAGTGAGCGTACGCTAGCCTTCGTACGCTGCTCTTTAGTGAGCGTACGCTAGCCTTCGTACGCTGCTCTTTAGCGAGCGTACGCGAGCCTTCGTACGCTGCTCTTTAGTGAGCGTACGCTAGCCTTCGTACGCTGCTCTTTAGTGAGCATACACTCGCCTTGATACGCTGTCTGTTGGCCGCGTGTCTTGAGCGTACGCTAGCTTGAGCGTACGCGTGCCTTGGTACACTAGCTTAAGCGAGCAAGGCGTGCGCTGGCCCCTTTCGTACGCTAGCTCGAGCGTACGCAGTCTTGAGCGTACGCTAGCTTGAGCGTACGCTGACCTGTAGCTTGAGCGTGCCCTGGTGTATGCTAACCCTTGCGTACGCTTCCCATTAGAAGTGTATGGACCCTTGGTACGCTAGCTCGAGCGTACGCTAGCCTAAGCATAGCCTGGCTTGAGCGTAGCCTGATTACCCTTAATCTTCTATAGCCCTGTATATTGATATTGAACTTGATAATCACGAATTTACTTGATATGTTTGGAATTGATAATTGAGCATGACGTGATAGTGACCCGTAGTGGTGCACTCCTGGCATAATAACCTGACATGACCTGATAGTGGCCCATCGTGGCGCACTCCTGACTAGTACACTTGGCATGATAACCTGACATGATTATCTCGAATAGCTGTTACGACGGCTACCTGACATGACATAACCTGTATAATTAATCCTGGACACCGTGGGCGATTGTGCTTGTACAAAAATTCCAGTTCCGTCTTGCATCATGTCTAGGAGGGGACTCCTGAGTACCACGGTCAGGAGTACCTACTAAATGGACTAAGGTCAACAACTAGATTAATACATTAGTCATGAAGAGATTTCCCAGCTACAGGCAATTCCGTTACCTGGGCGCGCTTGGGATCTGTAGCCTGCGGACGAGTAGGGCACATTTCCAGCACACTGTCATGTGTTGCTCCCTTCAAACTGCTTAAGGGTACATGCATTTCCTGGACGATGTACCCACCTGAATTCAACCCTAATCTCTCGACCTGGGTGACCTGGATGGTCTGCAGGGCTTGTGGCTGTGGAATAATCTCACTGCATCTTGTTAGTAATTAGGCTTGTGACAACCCTAGTTAGTTAAAGTATCAAGCCGTAGTTCTTGCTTGGCCGTGAAGTGATTGGATGGAGTCTAACCAGTCTAGTCTTGCCCTGACCCTGTTCCAGACTATTGAATGACCAGAATGCTTGTATTTATTTTTACCGATAAATGGTGAGAAACCAAGCTCCGTTCAGACGAAGGGTTACAACCCCGGTCCTTGTTTGGTTTACGGGTTGTAACCTGGCTATCTGAATAGTTCCATGGTTATCTCGTCGTATATCATCCTGATATATTTCTTTTTATTCCAGTCCTTATTTTATTTATATTTATATTCCTGTGCTGATTGCTGGTTTTAGTTCTTAAGTGAAGCCTCCTTTGTGGCACTTGCTCTTTCTGGGGTCTGACCCAGCTGGTTTTGTGTGGCCAGATTTCGGAGTAGCTCCAGAGGATCTACCGATCTTCCAGCCAGATGGTGGCCACTAGACGGAACCCTGGCAACGAGTGGATTATTTTTGGCTCTTCCGCTCTATTGTAAAAATATTCTTTTGAGGCGTTTAGCCGACGAGCACTTGTTTAGCTCGATTGTACTTTATTTTCTGTCTGCCTACGGGCTGTAACATGATTGACAAATCCTAGGGTTGATCATGTATGACTAAACTCTTGCTAGTCCTAACATTTTGTAACGACTAGCTTCATGATCAGCCGAATATGTAATATTTGGGACGCCTTATTATTGTATATTTAATGATCATACATCTTGTGACTCTTACTTACTTGCTTATGATTGAGACACTAGGCTTGTTCATGACCTTAAGAGACTGTTGGCTTGTAGATAAACCCTCATGTATCCTAGACAGCCGTGACCGTATAGCGAGATGGAATCCATTTCAATATACGTAGCTGGCTATGTCTGCCCCCGCTCTCCAGTATTCTAGTTCTGGGAAGTGACAACCTAAGGCAAGTACATCTTGCCAAATGTTGGACAAATGTTATTTTGTTTGTTCTAAACTATTCCTTACTTGATTCTAAGCATCTTTAGAACTTAGCATTTTTCATTTTGGTGGATAAGTTTTTGTAGGTCTAAGTGTATAGCCTTTTCGGTTTTCTTGGATTTTGATCTACTAAACTTCATTATTTTTAAGTTTTGATTATTCCAAGTTGTAGAGGATTCAATTTTACCCAAAATAGACCTTTGAAAAGTTAGATTTCGACTTGTTTTGAGGTAATTATGGCCAAAAGCATTTTTGGCCATTTCTTTGTTCATCTATGCTAATTTTGGCAGGGACGATGAATAGTGATGCATGAATAGTACCATAGCCGCATGGATGAATAGTGTCGCATGAATAGTACTATAGCTGTATGGATGAATAGTATTGCAGCCGCAGGAATGAATAGTGCCGCAGTCGCATGGATGAATAGTGCCGTATGAATAGTACCGCAGCCGCATGGATGAATAGTTGTTTGCCATGAAATATAAAAGAACAGAACAACTATCGGAGGACCGGACTTTTACTTCACGTTACAAACTCGCTTGTACAAAGAAAGCCTAGGGACGAAAACCTAGGTACAGCAGTCTAAGTACAATTGTTTATTTTAGATTCTGGGGGGTGACGATAGAGGCTCGGGAAGGCGACGGCAGCCCTGCCTTACTCCTTGGACGATCGGTATGCAGCCTTGGCTCCTGTGAAGAAGATGGTTGGCGTTGATGAAGAAATGCTCTTCTTGCTCCTCTGTTGCTCTTCCGGCTTCTCTCTCTCTCTCTCTGTGTGTATTTTCTCTCTGGTAGAGTATATCTCTCCTTGTCTCTCTCTTCTTTTTTTTTGATCCTCTCTCACAAGGGAATGGCACCTTGCTATTTATAATAGTGGGGAGCATCATTAGGGTTTGGATGATTACTCATTCTCAAAGTGGCGGCAGCCTGATGTATAATCAATCTGGACCATTAATTTTAATCGTGAAGGATCTGGGCCATAGATGGGGATAGCACTGAATCCTGCGAATGATTAATGCTGATTGAGTTAAATCTTCATGATTGGTTGTGTCAAGCTTAGATCTCTCACCACGTGTCCCATTGGTTTGATTATGAATGATATGACCTGATCCCATTAATTATGAGGATATGGTCATTGGGATCTGGTAAATCTTTGCGTCTCATAATCATCTTTGCTGCCAGCTGTCGTTGAATCTCTGCCACGTGTCTTGATGATGGACTCTGCCAAAGCCGCATGACATCCATGAACCGCATGAGACAGCATCTCGGCGAACCGCCTAGGTATAGTATTTGCGAGCCGCATGAGATGGTTTCTTGGTGAACCGCATAAGTGTAGTAATTGCGAGCCGCATGGGATGGCTTTTTGGTGAGACACAGGGAGACGATCCTTACCAGCCGCATGAAGCTGTTCTTCACTGGAGCCTCATGGGAGTAGCCACGTGTCAATCTCGGATCGCGTCAGAGATTTTCTACTATTTTCCAAGAGTCTGTCATTATGGAGGGCCATTATGATACTTTATGTCAGAGTCGTCAGCTGTCAAATCATGACAGAGCATTAAATAGGCAGACTGCTCGATGGCCAGCTGTGTGAAGGGGTCTCGTGGGTACACGTGGCATTGAGCCGCATATCTCCGCGAGCCGCATGTACTTTTGAACCACATGCTGCTGGAGGACTCTTTGAACCGCAGGACTGTCCCTATGTAAGCCGCATGGGCTCTCCTGTCCGAGCCGCATGAGACTAAGAGTCTCTCTGAACCGCATGGGACTGCTCCTGTACGAGCCGCATGGGGTTCTCCTGTTCTGAGTCGCATAGATCATCGTTCCGATATTTTCCATGCTTCTACAAGACCCCCTTCAAAGTTTTCAATTTGCAAAATTGAAATACTTTGAATAAGAAGCATGGCCTTTGTTGACCGCATAGATGGTTCAACCGCATGGTTTTATCTGGCCGTATGAGCTGTGAGACCGCATAAACTTTTTGCCACGTGTCTTAGCCACGTGTGCAAATCTTATGCATTAAATGCCCTTGATTCGTCGCCTCTTGGGGGGATCCCAAGGGTCAGTTTTGTTTTGACCGAAGCGGTTTATTCTTTTAGGCGGCGCGTAGATCGAGGCGTTTGTTTTGATTTTTTCGAGCCTCCTTCGCCTATAAGTAGGAGTAAGTTTATTCTTTGAGGGTTTCTTTACCTTCTCTCTTTTGCTCGAACTCTTCGTTGCCGACTTCCTCTTCGTCTTCTCCTATCAGCGATCAGCAATGGCTCCCAAGAAGACTGCTGCTGCTACGGGCAAGAAGGCCGCGTCATCTTCTGCGGCGGCGAAGGGCAAGAAGGCCGCGTCTTCATCGACCGTGGCGGCGAATGTGGCGGCTCCTCCAACGGCTGGCGTGCCTGTTTTTCACTCCGACGTTCACCCGCCTATTGCTGGTAGGACCATCAATATGAACTTCCACGGCTACGTCGCATATTTTATGCGCGAGCCTATATTCCCAAGTATGCTGTGTGTCCGACTCATATTCGGACCGTATGGGATATGATCCAGGCCTGAGCCGCATGAAAGTTGTTTGCATAACTACTTCATCATCAGGGCCGCATGAGCTCTTTCAAACTGGCCGCATAAGCATATTTCGAACTGAACCGCATAAGATTATTTGAACTGGACCGCATAAGCTCATCCGCGCTGGACCGCATAAGCTTGTTTCGAGCCGAATCATATAAGCTTATTCGAATCGGACCATATCCGCATATGCTTCTTTCAAACCGCATAAGCTCATCCGCACCGAGCCGCATAAGTTCCTTTCGAGCCGAACCGCATAAGCTTAGTCGGACTGAACCGCATAGGCTCTTTCAAATTGAGCCGCATAAGCTCATTCGGACTGACCTGTATGAACTCTTTTAAACTGAGTCGCATGAGGCTATACTAAGTTAAGCCGCATAAGCATCACATAGTTTTGTGTTTCCGCTATCATTTTGATTTGTTTCTTTTGCTTTTTTCCTCAATAAATCTGCCAGTAAATCCTGCGGGGGAACTTATAGTGGGTTCAAATCAATTCGCCCTGGGAGTGCATCTTGACGACTTAATTAAGCATGTGTTGAATCAATTCCCTGCTGATGATCCTCCGGAGAGGTTGAACGCCATCGAGAATCAGACCCTCCATTACCTTCGTTCCATGATGAATACTGGGAAGCTGGATGGAAAATACCTGAAGCCTTCATTCCTGTTTGGAGATGCTTTAATCATAAAGAATCTCCGAGTTTTAGAGATCTCCGAGAACTGGGATTTTTCTTTGGATGGGGTGGCAATCCATATTCCTCTTATGGAACATCATTATCCTTTATCGTGGTTCAATATGGTGTTGCTGGACAGGAAGATGGTGTGTAATTTAACTCCCACGCAATCAGGGATGTTGATGGGCAACATCCATTATAACCCGAACATGCAGTCAGCGTATGCGGGTAAGGATTCCGTCCTCCGGTACATGATGGGTCTGGCCCCAGGCTCTTTCATGAATGTATACGGTCCCAATTTCATACTTACTCAAGCTGATACCTTCCTGAATCGGCTTGTTCGCAAGAAGTCTTATCCCGTTGGTAGGCTAGCACTGCCGAACTGGATAAACCCTACTTCTACGTGGGCCCAGTTGACCACTTGGGTTCTGCAGACCTACGGAACATTCTTGCGGGAGGTGGGACTTTACCAGGCCATTCGGGGCACTTGTCATGGGCTTCCTATCAATAAGCCACTATTTGTGGCGCTCTTGGAGATGTGTAGCCAGCGAACGGGGACGTTCTTTGTACCCGGAGGGGAGTTGGGGCTTGCTCTTCACGAGATGTATACTGTCTCCAAACTTTCATGGGGGAATGAGCCTTTTGAGGTGTATACCCCGTCGAATGAGGAGTTTGAGGACTTGGACCGACGACTCCCAGGTTCTGTTGCGGTGTATCGGGAATTGCTGTGCCACCATAGTGCTTGTCATCAGATGGCTATAAAAACGGTGGATAGCTCCGAGGGGACCGCTCCCCACACCACATCCTGGATTAATTATCTTTTTAAAGTTGACCCATCAGGCGAAGTTACTCCTCGAACCCCTCGAACGCATGGAGAGATAAGGGATCTGATGTCAAGCGTCAAGAAGTCGCGATCCAAGAGCGACATATTCGGGAGTCAAACTGACTCTCTTAGCTATTTTTACTACGGGACCACACAGATGTCGGAGAAGGCGCTCCTGGCTGGATTTTTAATGATATGGCTGCAAAATTGCGTAGTCTCGGGAGGAGCGGGTTCTATTGAGAGGATCGGTCGTCATTTCATTCTCCCTGCCGTTAAACTGGTATTTGGAGTTAGACTGGCCCTTCTTCCTGCTATGGTGTGTAGCATACACCATGGTCTTCGAACCTTTTCGTCCTAGGTTATTGTGCGCAAGAAGACGTTGGATTTTGAGCGCGTAGAACTGCCTTTCTACTATTTGATGGGGTGGTTGGCAATGCACTACAAGTCTTTGATGGGACCTGGCATAGCGGAAGATGCTACAGATGAAGACGCTTTCCTTTTCAAATGCCACCGCCGGTCTTGGGAATTCAACACTATACCATCTTGTCGGAAGGTGCTGGCGAGGGTGGATGGGTGTGACTTTTTTGTGTCTGTTCCTCCCTTTTCTGATGAGGAAGTGAGGAAGGTACATCTCGATGGTACCAGGCCTTCTCACTTTCTATCTCCGGACATGCTCACCTAGTTGTGCAACATTCGCCCCGCGCATCTGGTTTATCGCAACCGCGATAATGTGTACTTGGAGCCGTACCTACCTAGTAGGTTTTCCCGCCAATTTGGTTATAGCTAGTTATTCCTTGATTGTCCCAACCCTTGTTTGGGCTTTGAAGGTAGCGTTCTTGATGGTGTCAGGGCGTGGAATTATTATGACGCTTATCATACTTGGGCCAGCTTCTCGGTCCCCGATGCTAAGGCGCCGAAGGAAATTTTATACGTGGCTGCTTTATATCACGTTATGGCGAACAAGCCTCCTGTTAATTTCGATCCGCGCGAGTACCAGTTTTATCGTGGGTACCGGTTTAGAGGAGAAGCTCAAGGGGGCTAAGGCTAGAAAGCAACTAGCGCTCCAGACTCCCCTTCCTGAATCAGAACCTTCCGAGTCGGCTGAGGAGGAGGATGATCATGATAGCGAAGACTCCCTTTCTGGTGGGGGTGAATAAGTAACGGATCAACCGCTTCCCACACCCGATGAACCAGCGGAAGATCCGTTGCTTACTGTACAAAAGGAAGTAGTGAGAAAAGAACAGTCTTCGGCTGTGTCTGGTTCCTCGCGTAAACGAGTCAGACACGAGTCTTCTGACAGTAGGGCGACCTTTTCCGTGAAGAGAGCTGCCGTTAGGTCTCGTGGATTACTCATTACCGAGAGGGGTGAAGGTATAGACGCTATTCCGGAGGTAAGACCAAGTCGTAGCTATCTCTTTGTTGTAGTTTTCTTTTCTCTCGGAGATATGACTTAATCACTTTTCTTTGTAGGTGTCCGATGAACCGGCCTCTCCTGAATCGTCTACCACCCCTGAAGTTGATCCGGCCCTTGCTGCTTTGATTAGCGATATGTGTACCGCGGTCCTTTCTGCGGGGGCTCTCTCAGCGGCGGCTGGGAGCTTCCAGGTTGTTGAAGCCTCGGCCCAGGGTGATGAAGGTTTCCTTGGGCCTGTCTCCGAGACCGTTGAACTTCAGCTAGGCGACGCCGATCTCGGTGCATCTCCTCCCGAGAATGCAAGGGCGGAGGAGTCTATTATACCTGACTCGGAGGCTGTTGGTGAAGAGGCTGCGGTGGCTGCAGGCGAACCTCGGCCTCCACACTCCTCAACTGGTAAGATAAGCCAGATATTGACTAGTGAGGGGGCTTATTTGCTCTATCAACATATCCTCCGGGTCAAATCGATTCATGGTTGTCTTGGCCCTGCAGGTCTTGACCCTTTACTTCCCACCGTGGATGTTCTTGGGGAAGGCTCGGCCTGCCGTGATCTGGGAGAAAGGAGCGTTCCCTCTCCTTTGCCGTCTCATGTCGAGGGGCCTTCCGCCAGCTCCAGGCAGATGGGAATGGAGTTGGCGATGGTCTCCGCCTCATCCTCCACAGATTATACGGTTCCAGAGACTGAACTCTCGACCCTACCGAGTATTCAAATTCTGCAGACTATCGAAGAGGAGTTTGCCGCTGTTCAAGCGTCCTTTCGTACGAAGTTTGCTTCTCTTGTGGCAGGGGCGACAGATTTTGTTGCGTCTTCTTCAGTGCTGCCAGCCACACTCCCGCTGACACCGGCTTCCTCGGAGACTCTGGACGAGGTGACGCAGGACGTGGTGGACAGCTTCTATCGCCATTTAAAAAGGGGCGTAGACGCTGCTGTTGAACGGGGGACCCCTGTTTCTCTATCTCTCTGGTGCGCTCTGGGTCAGGTTGTAACTTTGAAGTCCCTTTCCGGTAGGGTGGGATTGGCTGTACTGCTGGAACCTAAGCTGACAGAGGCTGATCAGCTTGTGACCCAACTACTGGCGATACGACAGACGTGCTTGCCTGCTGTGATTGAGCGGGAGCGGGGCTTCCTCATTGCTGTTCGTGATAGGATCAAGCTTGCTCGAGATACTGCTGGGCCAGTTGTACGGGGAGACCTCGATAAGTTCTCCGCCTCGTATGACCGGCTGGGTCGTCGGAGTCAGGCTTGTCGTGCTCGGAAAGAGTCTGCTTCTCGTGGAATCGTTGATACGAAGGAGCGGATCCTCACACTCCAGAGGGAATTAGCCTTCTTAGAGTCAGAGCTGGAGGTTGCTCAGGCGAAATAGGAGTCAATCGTTCGGGAGGCCGAGAAGGTTTCCCGATCTTCTGCTAACCTGGAGAGGGCCTTTAAGAAATTTGAGGACAACTGGCAAGCTCACACTCATCTGGAGGACGAGGCGGTGCTGACCCACGAGGCGGAGCGTCGAGCCTCCCAGAGGTTTGAGCGGTCGGTTGCTTTGCTGACGGACCGTCTCAGGGCGTTATGTGCCCCGGAGCAGTGATCAGCTTTCTGTTTTCTTTTGTTTCTCTTTTTTTTTTCTTTTTTGTAAGGGATGTGATCCCAAATGATGTAGTATTTAGAATTTCGAATAAATGAGCATGTTTCAACTCATCTTCTCTTTCTTGTACTTGTAGCGTTTGTGAAATTGGACTTGCTGGGGGATTATTTGTGGACCTGTTATCCTAGGCGTACCTTAGTTTTAGGTACGAATAACAAGTTTGGTCATGATGTCCGGAACAGCCATGGCAAAGTGGTCACGGATGCTCTCGGTATTGGAAAAAAGAATGTCGTGGAGCAGCTGGGCTCCCGGGGCATGGTGAGATGGTGGATTTATGCTAAGAAGCTTAGCAAGGGATATTTGTGGACCTATTATCCTTGGCGTACCCTGGTTCAGGATACGAATAATAGGGTGAAAGGAAAACCAACATATTTGCTCAGAGGTTATGAGGGCATGGCAAGCATGAGGGTTTTACCGTAGAATCTTCCTGCTCAGATATAATGAGGACATGGCAGGGAAGACTTCACAGAAGATATTCGTGGTCAACAGCGGACATTTGTGGTCAACAGAGGACGTTTGTGGTCAACAGAGGACATTTGTGGTCAACAGAGGATATTTGTGGACCTATTATCCTTGTCGTACTCCAGTTGTGGGTACAGATAATAGGTTGAAAGGGAACCGACATACTTGCTCAGATGTAATGTGGACATGGCAAGCATGAAGGTTTCTTCGACGGAGCCTTCCCACTCAGGTAATGAGGACATGGCAGGAGTGGGCTCAATGAAGAGGGGGTACACAGAACGACTCAGAGGTAGGAGAACGTGGAAGTTCTATGCGAGGGGGTGGTTTATTTTTTTGGTGGAAGTGAAAACGACTCAAAGGTAATGAGGACATGGCCGTTTCGGAAATTTACGGATCGATTACCCTTTTTGTGCACTGGGAGCGCGGGTAGTGGATCATGAGGGAGGATCTCTTCCAAGAAGAAAGTTCATAGGTATAATAATACGTGACTTACTATCTGAAAGAATGACCGGAATGTGAGTTCAGAGGCACCAGCGGGTACATAACTCGGTAATTTTTTGAATATTGGGAAAGTGTGAGTTCAGCGGCACCAGCGGGTACATGACTCGATAATCTGAAATGTTGTGGGTGTGAGTTCAGCGGTACCAGCGGGTACATGACTCGAAGATCTTGGAGAGAAGGTCGTTTAGACATAATATTTCTTCAGGAACTTGTCGTTGACGGGCAACATGAGCAAGTCTCCGTTTTGCTTTGCGAGGCGGTAAGCACCGTTGGAGAATACTGTCTCAATGATAAATGGGCCCTCCCACTTTAGCTGGAATTTGCCGGCGATCTTGTGAGTCATGACCATCGGCCTCCGGACTGCCAAGACGAGATCGCCCACCTGGAATGTTCTGATTTTGACCTTCTTGTTGAAAGCTCCAGCAATGCGTGCTTGGTATAGCTCAATTCGTTGTTGAGCTAAGAGGCACTTTTCATCTAGTGCCTCCAATTCCTGTAGGTGACGCTGGTGGTTGTCGTCAGTTGTTAATTGATGTGTGAGGGCGACACGTAGTGAGGGGATCTGGGTCTCCAAGGGGAGGACTGCCTCACTCTCGTATACCAGGGAGAATGGTGTATTCCCGGTGGCTGTTCGGGCCGTGGTACGATAAGCCCATAAGCATTCGCCGAGCTTCTCGTTCCAGACATGTTTGTTGGAGGAGACAAACTTCTTGAGGAGTTTGATGATTGTTTTGTTGAATGCCTCTGCCAACCCGTTTGCTGCCGGGTTGTATGGTGTCGAAGCGACATTCTGAATACGGTGCTTATCGCAGAACCGATAGAATGCGTGGCTTACAAACTGTGGACCATTATCATGGATGATCCTTCGTGGTAGTCCGAAGCGGTAGATGACGTGATGCTTAAGGAAGCTGATCACGTTTGAAGTCTTAACTTCTGCGAGTGGGACGGCCTCCACCCATTTGGAGAAGTAGTCAGTGATCGCAAGTATGAAACGATGTCCTCGGGAGGAAGGTGGGGTGATTGGACCGATGATATCCATTCCCCATGCCTCGAATGGCCAGGACGCCACTGTTGGATGTAGATACTCAAATGGTTGGTGAATGAAGTCTGCGTGGATTTGGCAGGCTTTGCATTTTCTAGCATAATCTATCGCATCTGCCACCATCGTGGGCCAATAGTAGCCCATTCGTCGAAGGCGATCTTGCAATTTAGGACCAGGCTGGTGGGCCCCGCAGACATCGTCGTGAGCTTCTCGTACGGCTTCTTTGGCTTCTGTATTTGACAGACACCGAAGTAGTAATCCGTCAAAGGAGCGGCGATACAGCATTTTCGTCTCTGTATCGTAGAAGAATCTGAGAGAACGCCGTCTGATAGAAGTGGCTTCCTTTGGGTTCTCGGGCAGGATGTCGTAGACGACGAAGTCGATGAATGGTTGTCTCCAATCTGGGGCATCATCGATCGTCTGTGCGGAATAACTCGCCACGAATTGTACATTGTTTTTGGAATAGACCAGTTCGTGGCCTATCACATCCACTGATCGGCAATCATAATTCGGAACTGCTAGGGAAGCGGCAAGACCGGCTAAGGCATCTGCTTCGATATTTCAGAGTCTGGGGACATATTCGATGAAGAACCCCTTGAACGACGAGATGATGTCAATCGCTATTTGGTGATAAGGGATCATGTCTTCGTGGCGTACTTCGTATGAGCCCCGGATCTGATTGACGATTAGCTGGGAGTCGCCATATGCTTCAAGGTATTCTACCCCCAACTCTCTTGCAAGTTGGAGGCCAATGACCAGAGCGTTGTACTCGGCCACATTGTTAGAGCAGGGCTCGGTGAGGGAATAAGCGCGGTTAATCACCAATCCGGAAGGAGAGACTAGTACTACCCCGACTCCGACGACTATATTGCCTTTAGGTCCAGTCCTCGAAGCACCGTCGAAGAACATTCGCCATATATTCTCGTGAGAGGTTGCATGCGAGTTGGCGACCTCATCTGGGATCTCTTTATATACCCTGGAGGACTCTGAGCCCGGGTGGGCTGCTAAGAAGTCTGCCAGGGCTTGACCTTTGACTGCCTTTTATGGGACGAAGATCATATGATAAGGGGACAACAATATTGCCCATGTAGCAAGGCGAGAGCCGAGTGCCCCTAGTTTAGTCATGAGGACTCTGAGAGGGTTGACTCGTGAGATCACATGTATCGTTTGTCCGGTGACATAGTGTCGTATTTTCTGAATGGCGAACACCAGGGCGAGGCATTCCTTCTCCACAGCGGTGTATCGGTGCTCTGGCCCATTCATCATTCGGCTGAGATAATATATGGCCTGTTCAGGGCCTGCGTCATTGTTCTGTGCCAGCAGAGCCCCGAGGGAGTGTTCTATTGCTCGTTCATATAGTAGGAATGGTTTTCCAGGAACCGGAGCCACCAGAACTGGAGGATTTGACAAATATTGTTTGATGCTGTCGAAAGCACGCTGGCATTCCTCGTCCCATACGAATGAGACTCCTTTCTTCATGAGGTGCGTGAATGGTCGGCATCGCTCGGAGAGGTTGGAAATGAACCTTCCGATGTAAGCCAGCCTCTCTTGAAGGCCTCTGAGTTTGCGGAGATTTCTCAGGTGACCCATCTCCATGATTGCTTTTGTCTTCTCAGGGTCTACATGGATACCCTTTGCAGTGATGATGAAGCCCAAGAACTTCCCGCTGGATACGCCCAGAAAGGACTTCGTAGGGTTCATTTTCAAATTATGCGCTCGCATTAGGTCGAATACCGTCCTTAGATCCTGCAGATGGTCTCCCTTGCTATGACTCTTAACGGCTATATCGTCAACATAGCACTCTACCGTCTTACGTAAGTGGTCTCTGAAAATGACGCTCATGGCTCTTTGATATGTGGCACCAGCATTCTTTAAACCGAAAGGCATGACATGTAGCAGTACGTGCCAATTGGTGTTCGGAATGATGTATGCTTTTCGTTGTCAGGAGACATTTTGATTTGGTTATACCCCGAGAAGCCATCCATGAATGACATACGTTCGAAGTCGCAGGTGTTGTCGATCATGATGTCTGTGATAGGAAGGGGGAATTCATCTTTGGGGCATGCCTCGTTCAGATTGCGAAAGTTGATGCAGATTTGAATCTTTCCAATCTTCTTGAGGACGGGTACTATATTGGTGACCCAATCGGGATGTTGCTCCTCACGAATGAAACTGCTGGCTATCAGTTTGTTGACTTCAGCTTCGATCGCGTCCATGATGCCTGGGCGGAAGCGTCGCTGTTGTTGCTTGACTGGCTTCGCATCTGGCCGAATATTGAGTTTGTGAAGAGCAATGTCAGGATTTAATCCTGGCATGTCTTCATAGCTCCAGGCGAACACATCAATGTATTTTTTGACAAGTTCTAGCAGCGACTCCCGGTCCTCGTCTGTTAGGCTTTTACTGACGAAAATTGGTTTTGGAGAAAATTTGCTGCCGAGATCCACTTGTATGACCTCATCTTCAGTAGGAGGCTCTCTCTGTTCGAACCGTTTTTCCCATTGTGCGTCCAACTGCTGGGCCCACAGTTCTAGCTCGAAGATTTCGGGGATGTCTTCTTCTTCTTCGTAAGCGTCTGCGAATGCCATGTTGACAGATATGACTTGTCTGAACATGTCTCCGATGCTGGTATCTGAGTCAGAAGTTGGTGACCCGGTTGAATGTGATTGCCAGTCGCATTCTTCATCTGAACTCTCGGGGGTCGTAGTGGGCGTTACATACCCTAACCCGCACCGAGTTTTGTTACAGTAATCCCGTGGTTTACCCACCAGGACTGGCGACTTCAAAGGTAATCGTCGCCTAGTGCCGTAGTTTAAACCTGGCGTCGTTTCCAGATCATACCCCTATTTTTGCATGAGATATTTGGATTGTGGGCTATACAGATACAGAGGCAGTCTTCCGGCATCTGACCCGAGGTCGGTTTCCTTTGTAGTGGAGGGATACGGGTTGTTTGTCCGACCGAAGATGATTGGATGGTCCCCTCCCTCGATTATTCGGTAAGCGTCTTCTACTGGAGTAAGCTGGATCGCGGTGTACACATTTGTCACTTGTGTGTGCAGGTGAGTTCCTATACCGTATTCTATAGCATACATTATACATAGCTTACTGAGCTCGGTGTAGTTCAAAGATAACCCTTTATTGATGAAGTAAGGTATCTTTTCTAGGGGGATTACATCATCAACGGAGGGAACATCAGTGTGGGCAGCCACATACTTGGCTAGCCCTGGTTCCTCTTCGGCTACCCCCTGCGTAAATGAAGACTGAGAGGATGACCTGGGAAGCTTGATTGTTAGTGGTTCAGTTGATGGAGTTGAGCGTGGAGTTGTTGGCAGACTAGCGACCCCCAGTTTGGCACTCGAGGTGGAGCGAGGAGTTGCTGGCAGACTAGCGACCCCCAGTTTGGCACTCGAGGTGGAGCGAGGAGTGGCCGGTTCGCTAGAAGTGTCAGACCTTGTGTCCGGGTGACGACCCTTCTTGGGAAGGCGTATCGTCAGTGGCCTATCGGAGGGATTGAGCTTCTCCGTTTGGGGTTGACCGACTCTCGGCAGTCTGATTGTCAGCGGCCCCGCTGTGGGTCTCGGCACTTGGCCGGACCTTGGCAGCCAGATTATCATCTGTTCCTCCTGAGCCGAGAGGCTGATTGCGTCCTTCCGCAGAGTGGCAGTAAGGGGTGCGGACCTGCCTGGTTTGCGAGCTTAGAGGTAGATCGTCAGGGGTCCTTCTGATCCCGTGGCTGTCTGAGCTTGTACATCTCCTTCATCAAGGTGACTCTTTGATTTTTCGTATAGGCAGGAGTCTGAGTAGTAGGATTCGACCCCTTTGAAGGGATCGATATCAGCAAATTATGTCGTTACGAAGCCGTATTTGTCGACGTATTTGAAGCATTGGTGTAGCGTGGAAGGCACGATCATATAATCGTGTATCCATGGGCGCCCCAAGAGGATGTTGTAAGAAGTGTCAGCATCTATGACGTAGCAGGTGACTTCGGATTGGAGGTCGCCAATTTGACACTTCAGACGAATCTTTCCAGTAGGGTAGCTCCTGTCCGAATTGAAACCGCTGATGGCGGTGCTTGTAGGTGTCAGGCGATGCATTGGGATGCGGAGATGATGTAGCAGACCCTTCGGGATGATGCTTATGGAAGGGCCAGGATCAATGTGCATCCGATCCACCTTCACGTCACCGATGTATCCTGTATAGTATAGCGGGCGATCATGTAGGTTGGTTTTGATGAGCATGTCCTGCGGAGTGAAGACGATGTTGGGCATTGCTCCCATACAGGCGCTGTCTTGAAGATCCACGAGTGAGTCCTTCCCGGTGAGGTTGGATTGAGCCAGATAGGCATCGGCATTTTGGAGTGCTTCACTCAATGCAATACGAACGTCCTTGGAGAGCCTTAGGAGTTCGTACAGTGACAATTTGGCCGGAGTGTTAGCCAATTGTGCTAGGATGTCAAAGTTGTAGGGCCTCTCTAGCCCTTGGGCTGCGTCTTTTTGGAGAGATTTGTCGAAGCGAGTCTCCTTCGGCCTAGGCTTGTCGGTCGTTGAAGGCTGAGCCGATCCCGGAGCATCAGTTGTGGTGGGTTAATGATTTTCGGTTGGGTTGTCAACCACAGGTTGGGATTACGCCCCGGACCGTGTGACGATGGTTGTAGCTTCCTCGTTGTCTGCCGAGATTGTGCGGCATGTCCTTACTTTTCCACTTTTCTTCTTGTCGGTGGAAGATGGTGTGGGCCGAGTTACTTCTGACACCAAGTCTGGATGGATCCACATGACCTTCCCTCGTGATGTGGTAAGGGGTACTAGACCGGCAACCTGATCTCGGGGAGGTGGAAGATTGGTAATCTCCATTGTTGCCAGAGGGACGGGGATCACCCCGTCTTGAGTCTCCGTCGGAGGGAAGCTGCCGAATTGTACGGACACCATATTGGCCGCCACGGTTACCTCTTCGAAATCGATGGCCAGAGCGTTCGAATCGATGAGGTTCTGGATGTATCGCTTCAGCTGGTAGCAATCATGTGTAGCATGATGAACATAGCAATGATAATGGCAGTATTTCGGATTCTCCATCTCTGCCGACCGCGGTTCCCGTCTTGGTGGAGGAAGCTAGATTCTGTTCCCTTGTATGAGCATGTCCAAGATGGGATTGACGTAACTGTCTTCGAAGGAGTAATCAATTTGCGGCCATTGTTTGTCTGTAGGCTTCGGCTCAGGTTTTTGTGTTGTATCGGCCACCATCGCCTGCTTCCCCTTGCTGTCCCAATTGTTGGAGGGGTTACCCCCATTATCGTTGTTGGGACGCTTGCCCTTGCTTTCTCCTTCCGAGATGTGCAATCCCAGCTGGCGAGCCTTCTTCAGTCGTTCTTCGGCGCTTGTGGCGCTGATGATGAAGGCCTTCCAATCTTTGAATTGACTTTCGCCCATCCAGAGACTGATTGTTGGAAGCAGTCTCTTTTGGCATATCTCAATCAAAGAGGAATCTGGATTTCCGGAGGGCAGCTTCATGGCGGTTTGGCGCAACCGCTCAATATAGTTCCTTGTCAACTCCTTCTCCCCTTGGACGACATCCATGAGGGTGGACATGGTGACGTCCTGTCCTACTTCGTAGAACCTCTCCAAAAACAAGCGCTTGAAGCCGGCGAAGGAGTGGATGCAGTTATCCGGCAGATTGCGATACCAGTCGAAGGCGACTCCTTCCAATGCCCCAATGAATAATCGAATGAGGATAGCATCATCATGGGGCAGATGGTCGGTGGTGACCTCGAAGTAAGTGATGTACCGACTTGCTGAGGTCTAGCCATTATATGGGTTGATATTGAACGGCTTATATTTTGGCGGAAAAGGAACATCCCTCCATTCAGCAGGGTATGGTTGCCGTATTATGAGATCTTGAGTGTTTTCTCGGGCATGGAACATGGCTCGGAGCTCCTGGACCTCTCTCCTTACTTCTCGGGCCTCATCTGTCACGGTAGGGGCTGTTATTTCGGGAGGATTGTTACCCGGGTTTGGTGCCGCCGAATTCGAGTCTGTATTGACCGCGGGACCCGTGCTCGTTTGGCCAGGCGTCCCTCCTTGCAGAGTTGGAAGGGCTGCTTTAATCTCGTCTACAGACTTGACCAGAGCAAGTAATATGGCTTCGAGACTGTCGATGCGCTGGCGATCACTGGAACCACCTTGATTGCTGTCCGTCATAAATACCGTCCATACATGAGGAGTGATGGAAGGAACGGTGGAGGATGTGCCTTCCGAGTCGTACCCATGTACCGAGAAGTCATCGGGATATGTGGGAATATTCTCTTCTAGTTCGGACTCGGAGGGAATAGTACCCCCAGCCTCAGAGTCTGCTTCGTCTTGAGAGTCATGGATGTCCTCGGGGACATCGGCGTCTGTTGTACCTGATGGGAGAGTTGTTTCCCCGGGTTTGTCTCCTTGAAACACCGGATTGTTGTGGATGTTCGGAGGACTGCTACCCTCAACCCCCAGCGATGTGGATGATGAATTTCCTACTGCAGCAGATTTCATCTTTGAACGGGTGTGTTGGAATACTCCGGTGGAGGACAACCGTTTAGACGACAGTTTCTTAGCTGTAGTAGTTGAGGTCTTCGGGGTGGAGATGCTTGCCTTCTTCCCTCTCCCCTCGGTGAGGACTTTCTGAGTGGAATTGCTGGAGATAACAGGAGGTGCCTCGTCTTCTGAGCTCGAACGCTGTAGTCTTTGGAAGACTGACGGTCGATCTTTCGTCACTGCCGCGTTGTTGCAACAGCAGTTGACGATGATTTGGGTGCAGTGACGTCCAAGCAAGGACTCTTTGCACACCGAAGCCCCATCTCTTTCCTTGCACTTGTGGAGGATATCCTCACGCAGGTCAGAGGAACCACTCTGTCCGTTCGCCGCCAGGGGCTGGATTCGAGTAGTTCTGTACAACTTCTCATCAGAGGCCCGCATGATAATCAGCGGGACGCCCCGATGGTCAGAGGTTGGGGCAGCTGACTGGGCTTGGTGAGCCCATGCTGCCCTAGACTTCCTTCTTTTAGCACTTGCGGGTGCATAATAGGAGGAGTCCAAGTTGAACACCATAGAGTCTGGCTTATCATCCAGATAACCATCAGAGTCAGGACCGTACGAGAGACGGTCGAAGACTGATCGAGAGGAGCGTAGAATGGACGCTATGCGGCTAGAATCGAGTACCGTGCAGGCTGTCTGCATGCGGTCGTCTTCTGCTGTTGGATGAGTTGTTTTTGAGTGGCTAGGAGTCACGACCGTGCAGGCTGGCCGCATGCGGTTGGCAATTGTGGCCGCATGGGTTTTCTGTAAGCGATTGACTTCCATAGCCGCATGAGTTTCATCCATGTGATTGGCAACTGTAGCCGTATAAGCCATGCGGCTGACAGATGTGACCGCATAATTTTTCTTCATGCGACTAGCTGATGTGGCCGTATGAGCTTTTTCCATGCGGCTAGCACCCCTATGTGGCTTGGTTCGCGTAGAGTTCCTCTTTGCCCCTGTAAGTCCAGCATCTTAGTATTTTCTTCTGTCGGACTTGGGGACAACAGAGTTGTCTACGGTCTGAAGAGGGGCCGCAGAAGAGTCCTTCTCGCCGTCTTGAGCAACAGATGGCATCCCGTCGAGGGCTTGGGGAGGAGCAAATGATTTTGGCCTCCACTCTCTGCGAGCCTTCGTCGTGCGGGTGCGCTTCTAGACCGGGCCAGCGCTTCCTTCGGAGAGCATCTCTTCAAACGCCTGCTGGTCGAAGCGGACGACCATCTTTTGATGCGTGGAGCCAAGTTTGGCTGCATCCGACTGCGTCACCAACTCCTCAGCCGTGGAGAAGTTTGTCCCCAGTAGAGTCGCCATCGTGTTTGCCATGAAATATAAAAGAACAGAACAATTATCGGAGGACCGGACTTTTACTTCACGTTACAAACTCGCTTGTACAAAGAAAGCCTAGGGACGAAAACCTAGGTACAGCAGTCTAAGTACAATTGTTTATTTTAGATTCTGGGGGGTGACGATAGAGGCTCGGGAAGGCGACGGCAGCCCTGCCTTACTCCTTGGACGATCGGTATGCAGCCTTGGCTCCTGTGAAGAAGATGGTTGGCGTTGATGAAGAAATGCTCTTCTTGCTCCTCTGTTGCTCTTCCGGCTTCTCTCTCTCTCTGTATATTTTCTCTCTGGTAGAGTATATCTCTCATTGTCTCTCTCTTCTCTTTTTTTTTTGATCCTCTCTCACAAGGGAATAGCACCTTGCTATTTATAATAGTGGGGAGCATCATTAGGGTTTAGATGATTGCTCATTCTCAAAGTGGCGGCGGCCTGATGTATAATCAATCTGGACCATTAATTTTAATCGTGAAGGATCTGGGCCATAGATGGGGATAGCAGTGAATCCTGCGAATGATTAATGCTGATTGAGTTAAATCTTCATGATTGGTTGTGTCAAGCTTGGATCTCTCACCACGTGTCCCATTGGTTTGATTATGAATGATATGACCTGATCCCATTAATTATGAGGATATGGTCATTGGGATCTGGTAAATCTTTGCGTCTCATAATCATCTTTGCTGCCAGCTGTCATTGAATCTCTGCCACGTGTCTTGATGATGGACTCTGCCAAAGCCGCATGACATCCATGAACCGCATAAGACAGCGTCTCGGCGAACCGCATAGGTATAGTATTTGCGAGCCGCATGAGATGGTTTCTTGGTGAATCGCATAAGTGTAGTAATTGCGAGCCGCATGGGATGGCTTTTTGGTGAGCCGCAGGGAGACGATCCTTACCAGCCGCATGAAGTTGTTCTTCACTGGAGCCGTATGGGAGTAGCCACGTGTCAATCTCGGATCGCGTCAGAGATTTTCTCCTATTTTCCAAGAGTCTGTCATTATGGCAGGGCCATTATGATACTTTATGTCAGAGTCGTCAGCTGTCAAATCATGACAGAGCATTAAATAGGCAGACTGCTCGATGGCCAGCTGTGTGAAGGGGTCTCGTGGGTACACGTGGCATTGAGCCGCATATCTCCGCGAGCCGCATGTACTTTTGAACCACATGCGGCTGGGGGACTCTTTGAACCGCAGGACTGTCCCTATGTAAGCCGCATGGGCTCTCCTGTTCGAGCCGCATGAGACTAAGAGTCTCTCTGAACCGCATGGGACTGCTCCTGTATGAGCCGCATGGGGTTCTCCTGTTCTGAGCCGCATAGATCATCGTTCCGATATTTTCCATGCTTCTACAATAGTGCCGCAGCCGCAGGAATGAATAGTGCAGCAGCCGCATGGATGAATAGTGCCACATGAATAGTACCGCAGTCGCATAGATGAATAGTGCCACAGCCGTAGGAATGAATAGTGCCGCAGACGCATGGATGAATAGTGCCGCATGAATAGTACCGTAGCCGCATGGATGAATAGTATCGCAGCCGCAGGAATGAATAGTACCGCATGAATAATACCGCAGCCGCATGGATGAATAGTATCGTATGAATAGTACCACAGCCACATGGATGAATAGTGCCACCATTGCATGGATGAATAGTACCGCATGAATAGTACTACAGCCGCATGGCTTGCATAGTATCGTATAGTGCCGCAGAAGGCTGCATTGTGCCGCAGAATGTCGCATAGGGCCTATTTTGGTTGTTTTAAGTCCTATTTGGCTGAATTGTGGCCAGAATTTCTCCCAAACCCCAACATGAATGTTGTAGATCTTTTCCTTAGCTTCAAGAATATGTTACTAGCTATTTTATGCAAGTTTCTTTCATTCATGATAATGTAAGGATAGAACACGATAGTGGCCTGTTAAGACGCACTCTTAGCAAGTAATAAGTAACATGACACGATAGTGACCCGTTGTGGTGCACTCATAATGAATGTCTTTCTTCTTTGCTTAACACGATAGTGATCCGTTGCGGTACACTCATGTCACATGTCACTTCTTTGCTTAACATGATTATGGCCCGTCGTGGCGCACCCCTAACAAGTACTCTTAACATGAAAGTGACCCGTCGTGGTACACTCTAGATAAGTAACATGATATGACACATGAACCATGAATGATGTTGCGACAGCTTTATTGGCTTACAAGTAATAAATGATTTGGACACCGTGGGTGTTTCCCTTGAGTGTGTTTGTACAAGCTACATGTTCTGTATTGCATCATGTCTAGGACATGAATTCCTGATTTCCTACGATCAGGGATTCATACTGAATCTGGCAAGGATTAATGACTAGATTGATCAAGTAGTTCATGAAGAGACTTTTCCAGTTACCTGTTGCCCCTTTGATCCCGGCCTTATATATAATATATACATGGGACTTGGAGCTATCTGTCATGATGAGCACATTTCCAGCCCGTCGTCGAGTGGGGCACCTCCTTAGGACACAAATGTCTTACTGCAGTGTGTCTGCTATACTTATTTTTCTTTTGCTGGGGTCACTCAGGTAGCAGCAGGCGGGTAATTGGACTTGGAAATCTCATTGCATCTTGCTAGTAACTAGGCTTGTGATAACCCTAGTTAGTTAAAGTATCAAGCCGTACTCATTGCTTGGCCGTGATTGATGGATAGAGTCAGTCCAGTCCAGTCTAGTTTTGTCTAGGCAGTGTCCGTATGTTTATTTCAGTACACCATAGTTTATGCTTTACCTTGTCGATAAATGATCAGAGGCTAAGTTCTGTTCAGAAGAAGGGTTACAACACCGGTCCTTGTTTGGTTTAAGGGTTGTAACTTGACTTCAGAATAGTTCCTAAGTCCACTTTTTATTGTCTTTCTATAATTCTTACATGCTCACATGTTCAATTATCTCACAAGCTATACATGACTCCCTATGTTGGATCACCATGCTCTTATGACCCGGCTATCTCACAAGTTTACTTATTCAATTGCTTTTACATATTCTCAAGCTTATGTTCACTTAACATGTCTACACCTTACATTATGCCACATGTGAATTACTTTATGCTCCAAGATGCTTTACTTATTGTCTTTCTATGTTCGGGATAAGTGCGTTGGTAGTGCACGAGTCTCGATATGCTCTTACTTATTTGTATCTCCAATTGTTGATGTTAGTGATTGCTGATTTTAGTTCATAGTTTGGCTTCCTTTGTGGTACTTGCTATTGGGGGTCTGACCCCATTAGTTTTGCTTAGCCAGATCTGATAGAGAAGCCCAAATGATCTTTCGCACCATCTACTCGAAGGTGACCATCCAGAGCACCAGAGTACCCAAGTGGGTTTCTTATTTTATTTTCCCACTTGATATGTAAATTATTCTTTTTGTGGCGTTTAGCCTCCGAGCACGTGTTTAGCTCGTGTTTTGGTCCTTGACATTTAGCCTACGGGGATAAACATGATGTGCGTATTCTAGACTGCAGCTAGAGCTATCATGTATGACTAATACTCTTGCTAGTTTCTCCATTTTGTATACTTGCTTCACGATCATCCATGTATATATGGTTTGGGACGCTTTCCTATTGTATGTTTGATGATCATACTCTTGTACCTTGTATAATTGCCTGTAATTGAGATACCTAGGATTGTTTTAACCTAGGATCGACTGTTGGCTTGTAGAAGTAGCCCCCATGTCTTGACAGCTTATACGTGATTTCAGAGTACTGGTGTACTTTGGTATTACGTAGCTGGCCTTGTCCGTCCCTACTTGCCAGTATTCTGGTTCTGGGGCGTGACAAGCCTCCTTTGTGGCACTTGCTCTTTCTGGGGTCTGACCCAGCTGGTTTTGTGTGGCCATATATCGGAGCAGCACCAGAGGATCTACCGACCTTCCAACTAGATGGTGACCACTAGGCGTAATCCTGGCAACGAGTGGGTTTCTTTTTGTCCTCCCACTTTATTGAAAATTATTCTTTTGAGACGTTTAGCCGGCGAGCACGTGTTAGCTCGTATTGCACCTTTATTTACTGTCTGCCTACGGGCTGTAACATGATTGACAAATCCTAGGGTTGATCATGTATGACTGAACTCTTGCTAGTCTTGACATTTTGTACGACTAGCTTCATAATCATCCAATATGTAATGTATGGGATGCCTTGCTATTATATATTTGGTGCTCTGACATTTGGTGCTCTGACATCTTGTAACTATTATTGCTTGCTTGAGATTGAGACAATAGGCTTATTCATGACCATAGGAGACTGTTGGCTTGTAGTTAAACCCTCATATATCTAGATAGCCGTGACCGTATAGCGAGGTGGGTTGCACTTCAATATACGTAGCTGGCTATGTACGCCTCCGCTCTCCAGTATTTTGGTTCTGGGGCATTACAGGCCTATGGAATATTATCTGGATGGAGCACGCATGGTCGTCTTTCATGTCTGTATTGCATGGACTGCAATAAGGCTTTCCGTTTGAAATACGAAGGCAAACTGTGCTTCTTCGATTGTCATCGGCAATTCCTGCCGAAGGATCATCCGTACCGGAGGAACATAAATGCTTTTTATGCTGGCATTATGGAGAAGGCTAATTCACCGCCATGGTGGTCCGGATACACGATATGAAAAGAGGTAAAAGATTTACCGAGAGCTATTGAAGAGCCTGCTAAGGGCTTTAAGTGTGACGGATTTGGTCACACTCATAACTGGATGAAGAGGAGTATATTCTGGGATCTGCCGTATTGGGGCACCAATCTGATTAATCAACCTTAATGTCATGTATATCGAGAAGAATGTGTTTGACAACATAATTAATACTGTAATGGATGTAAAAGGGAAGACGAAAGACAATCCAAAGGCTAGATTGGACTTGGAAGAAATATGTAGACCTCCTGCATTGCATTTGATAGAGGAGGGGAATGGGAAGTTTAAGCAGCCTAAGGCAATTTTCTTACTGGAGAAGGAGGATAAAATGAGACTTTGTAGGTGGATTCAAGGTTTGAAATTTCCAGACGGATATGTTTCGAACTTGAAAAGATGCGTCGACCTCAAGGAGAACAAACTGACAGGTATGATGAGCCACGATTGTCACGTATTCATGGAAAGGTTAATTTCGATTGCATTTCGAGAATTCTTACCCCAGGTTGTTTGGGAACATTAATCGAGCTTAGCATATTCTTCAGAGATCTTTGTTCTACTAAGTTGCTCATCGATCGTCTAGAAAAGCAGAAGAACGATATTGCGGTAATACTGTGCAAGCTCGAGAAGGTATTTCCTCCTGGATTCTTCGACTCCATGGAGCATTTGCCAATTCATATTTCCTATGAGGCACGTGTTGGTGGGCCCGTCGGTTATCGGTCGATGTACCCATTTTAGCGACATTTGAACCATCTCAAAAGGAAGGTAGAAAAAAAGGCTCGGGTCGAGGGTTCTATTTGTGAAGGCTATATTCTCGAGGAGATTACAAATTTCTGCTCGACGTATTTCAAACATCATATTTCTACGAATAGAACGAGGGCTCCGAGAAAAAACGACGGATATCAAGAATCTAATGATGGAATACTGAAAGTATTCAATGCATCCGGAAAGCCTTCCGGGAAAATAAAAAAGTGATAATTTAATGACGAAGAGCTAAGGGTTGCTCAGTTATATATATTACTCAATTGCGATAAGAATGATGTTGAGAAGCTAGAGGGGTAAGTAATTAATGATGAGTTTATGTCATCTCAGTGTAATAGTATAAGCTAATATTATTGTACTAATCGGCGGTTGCTTCGTTGTTTTTCAGCACATATAATGATGAGTTGAGGTCGGTTATACCCTACCTAACATACGAAGCATTAGAACAAGAAATGAGACGTTATTTTTCTTCTTAGTTGAGCGAATATATAAGCAGCTCGGTAATTACTGGTCTCTTATAATGCAAATGCGTAATAAATAACTTACTATCACTTCTTTGCTATTCAGGTCGATCGTCTAACTTCACCCGAGATTGAATTAATTAGAACTCTTTCCAAGGGAACAATTATTGCCGTTAAAATATGGTCAAGTTACTGTGTGAATGGCTTTAGGTTCAAGTCGACAAATGCTTCGATCAGAGACAGCTTCCTGGATCTTGATTTCACGAAAAACAGTTATTTGTGTATCAAATCTTCGAACTACAAAGACATCGATCCAGAAAATAATTTCTTTGGCATCTTGCAAGAGATTGTGGAGTTGACATATAATTATGGCAGAGAACCTGCAAAGATCGTATTATTCAAGTGTGAATGGTTCGATTCGATTGAAAATCAAGGTTAGAAAATTGACAAGCATGGTCTTGTAGATATAAACTACAAGCGTGGATATCAAGGCTACGAACCATTTGTCCTATCAAGTCAGGCTCAGCTCGTGTACTTCACAGCTTATCCGAGACCAGGATCAACGAAGTCTGACTGGTGGGCAGTATGCAAGACTAAAGCTAGAGATATTTTTGATTTTAACGAAAAAGCTTATCAGGAGGACGAGCTACCTCTTGTAACCAATATTGTTGATTTGGACTCCACGGAAGTTACGTATTACACGACTAATGTAGAAGATGTAGAATTATCCGAAGAGGAAGGTGAAGCCGACGAAGGCGAAGATGAAAGTGAAGATGAGGAGTAAGAGGAAGATGAGGTCGAGAAAGACGAACAAGATGAATATTCTGAAGATGATTAATTGAGAGATATGTACTTTCATTTTCTTATTATGCAGAGTTGGTTATTATCTAGTCTTGGTTACTATCTGAACTTTGATGTTTCTTGTATAATATACTATCTGGACTTAGATGTTTCTTGTATAATGTACTATCTGAACTAGATGTTTCTTGTAGAATATACTATCTGGACTTAGATGTTTCTTGTAAAATGTATCATCATATGTTGTCTTGATTATTATCTTGTCTTTGTTGTACTTTCATATTTCTAGTCTCTACTATTTGTTGTATCATCATATGTTGTTATTATGTATGACAGGTCGTCGCGGATCGTTCTGCATGTCCTGACGTAGGGGAGGACGGGGTTCTCTTTCGGTACCTCCTACTAGTACCGGCTCTGGATCATCGTTGCCGAGTACTCCTATGTATCGGACAGTACCTCCGTCTGCCATGACACTACCTGGCGTATCTCCTAGGACGAGTAGTTCCAGGCCCGTGACTGCTCCCGAGTCTAGTGTTCCTCCTACTGATACGACAATAAAGACAGATGAGCAGATGGAGGCTGAGCCGACGGCCGACCAGTATCAGGCAGATGATGCATGCGCACCTCCGGAGGAGACGAGGACGGAGATCTGGGCCGACGGTACGAAGTAAGTGTTTTGCTTTATCATTTTTTCTATGTTTATCAAAAATTAACTTTTCTCATGAATATAATATGTTTGTATAGATATCGTCCCCCGTCGGTACAGAGACGCCTAGGCCACTTATTAAGCAATAATTATAGTAGTCCTTGGATAAACTACTATGATGCTCCGGACGAGAGGAAGGCCTATTGGTTTGTGCGCTTCAAGGTTAAAATATATTTGCTTTTAACATGAATCATATAATTTATGCATATTATATATAACTGATAAATATTTGGTTTGCACTCTTCTAGGCTATGTTTTTCTATCTACCGCACTGGGCCGAGCTGATCGAGGGGATGTTTCCTACCGTCGCTGCTAAGCTGATCCGCGATGCTATTAGTGATCAAAAGACTCGTGATCATGTCGGAAAGCCGATCCAAGGTTGGATCACCTGTCATGACCCGCACCCACTGTGAGGGGACGAGAACGTAACAACGCCCAGCCTATGCCGCAGTGTCGGCGGTAGAACGCTGTTCTAGGCCATGAACTATAAATAGCATAATATGAATACTCTCGATAAGGAGGCCAACACAGAGGTACAACTCAATCAAAATCTAAGGTAGAATGTAGCACGATGAAATAGATAAGAAATCCTCAACTGAGGTACAACAGAAATAAAATACAAGTCTCAACATCTACTAGTCTCAATATCTCTAAAATATACAACTCTGGAAATAAGACAACAACTAAACATGAAAATAGAACAGACTAAGCTAACTACGCTATGCAAGGGTGCCATCCTCAGCAGCTGCCTGAACCTCCCCAGGGGTCCAGGTCGCGAGTGTCATCTAGGCAAGCTCCATGGTAAGGGGTACAGGGTTCCTCATCATCCTCTGTAAAATTTTTAATAGGTCCAGTCAGGACGGGAGCGAGCACAATACATCTCACGCAGATCATAACAGGTTAGAAAATATAAACGTACAAGAGAGTACGATACATGAAACTGAAAGAAGATACATGATGTAAACAGGAAGAGAACTGTAACAGAAATATCTACTATAAGTAGAGAGCTACCAGTGACTAGTGATTCAGAGTACAAAGTCGACATGTGAACGGCTTGATTTGCACATGGCTATACTAAAGAGGTGTACATGGCTATTCTACTTTGGAATTGTTCACATGACTATTTATACTCCCCCAAGCCCCAATCAATACACAAGGATCCAGACAGGTTATGTTACGCACATGATTTTCACATGAAGCCCATAGATGGGTATACATGAAGTATTCACGAGGCTCAGAGAACTGAGTGCACATAAATTCCACACGAAGGCCCACGAAGGGTGCACATGAATTCCACACGAAGGCCCACGAAGGGTGCACATGAAGTATAGGTTATACATGAGATTCATGGGAAACACGACCGATCATGATAGCACATGAGAGTACACAAGCAAGCACGAACGAGCATGAAGCACATGATAAACATGGATAACATGAGAGCGAGGAATACATGATGTACATGAAACACATGACACAATGTATCCGATGCTCCCGAGGGGGATAACATCTCAAGCAAGGATCCATATAGTACCAATATGTGATAATGTCGTGACAACATCAAATAAGGTAAACTATCGCAGGAATATAATTCTAAACAAGTTATGAAATGATCAGAGAATGTACTCGCCTGTATCTGAAAGTCTGAAGTAAATGTACAGTCCGAGATGAGGCATTTGACTCCTAGTTAGAGCAACACAAGTCACAACAAGTCCAGAATGGTAATAAGATGCACTACGATGCATACTACATGAATCTAGGTCAATCTAGACCCAAGTCAACTCTTGGTCAACTCTGGTCAACCCTAGAAGTCAAACTAGGTCAACCAAGTCAAACCTAAGTCAAATAAGTCAAACTAGTCTATTCTAGGCTCCACACTGACATACCATGCCATAGGCTAGAAGACTAGGCCATGGGCCAATAGGCTAAGCCAAGTCTAAGCAACCATATTCAAATCTAAACCAACACATACATATATATAATACCCTATATCATGGTATCACATACACTATATATATATATATATATATATATATATATATATATATATATATATATATATATATATATATATATATATATATATATATATATACACATTCATATATATATATATAGGAATCCTATATATATAACAAACTCAATATATAAATACATATACATATGAAAGAGAGAGGAAACACATGGATACAAGTGTGTGTGAGGGGAGTGAACTGTGAGAGACAATGTGAGGGATGTGTCAATGGGAAATGGGTGGCATGGTGTGTGACACAAGTGTAATGTCACATGTGTTTAGGAGTAGTGGATGAGTGGAATATAGTGTCACTGCCTAGTACAAAAGAAAGTGTCAAAAAGGATATGAAAATAGGGGTTAGGGAACCTGTGTTCAACAGGAAGGATATCAGTGATGTACATGTAATAGGATCTAATACTGCACATGTAATAGAATCTATTATGGCAAATTAAAACTAATCATTCAAGTACTGCAAATTGAAACCAGTCTCCATTCCTTAAGAACCAAAACTCTGTTAAAACAGTCCAACAACTTCAGTTTTTTATACAACCCAAAATCTCAGAAATTGGGAAACCAATTGACAGTCAAAAACCAATCAATGTTAACCTATTCTCAGCTTCTACACAGTGCAACATTTCAGTTCAGATTAGGAATTCAACATTCAAAACAATTTAATCAAATCAACCCAATTCGAAAACATACTTAATCAAATCAAAACTCTCAATCACAAAAACAAAAGAAAACAGTCCTATATTGCAAATCTCAGATATCTAACATGACAGAAATGCAATCTCAGGTTTTGAAGGGAAAAACAAACTCATTTATACACATTGGAAAACATCCACACTTCATGAAATCTCAGTTTTTGAGTGAAGAAGGAAAATTCAGTTATTAGTTTTCAGGAAAATTTCCAAATGACAGTTCATATACATACAACCCAAACACAATCCAATTCGAATTCCTCTCAATAGGTAACATCAACTCATGTATAAACTCTCAGTTATTAACATTATCATTGAATCAAACCCAATCAACATAACTGAAATCTCATGTTTCAAAACCAACAGTGAATCATTAACAGTGCAACATATCAATAGGACAGGGATTTAAAGTTCAGAACTTGAATCCAAATCCCATTCTCAGATTTCGAAAACAGGAATCAATTTCCAGATTTTGAAGAAGACAACATTGTAATCAAATGGAAAGGTAGATCAGGTAATGAAATGCAACATATCAATCAACACAACCCCAAAATCTCAGGTTTAAGTCTTTAGGGAAAAACTCAGTTTAACCAATGTAATACATCTCCAAGTCCAAATTCGAACCATTCATTGAGGGAAAACCTAACTAACATGCTAATCTCACTTAGTATTAACTAATACACAGGTGGGTATCATATATAACAATAATTCAGAATTTGAAATCAGTATTTAGAAGAGAACACTAATCAGAATTAAAAGACTGAATCATGTATCAGTCAAACATAAATTCTCATATTATCATTCATGAAGCTAGTTCCAGATTTCAGTCCTACAGTTCAGTTTAGAGTGGGAAGAAAGGAAAACCAATTCATTTATACCCACATTCCCAGTTTTGACAGTTAACCCAGAATTGAACCCAAAACAAAGCCAATAGACCATAAAATCAGTTCAAATTCGACACACCATTAGTAAACATGTAGGTATACTTCACTCAGGTCTTAGACCCTATAATTATCAGTATAAAATAGGTTAAAAATGATAACAAAGTTCATTATTTGAAAACTGGAAATATGACAGGAAATACATGTTTCAGAAATTTGGAAAATGATAACCAATTAATAAAATTAGCTTTAAAATGTGATTTAAAAGGTTGGTAACATTACTACATGTTGTGTACGTGTCCCAGGGTCCATCACGTATCCATTAATATGACACAATCATGTCCAAACAGAATTAAAACAGAACCTGGACACGCGCAGCAGGACAATCGTCGTGCACGCATGTCGTGTCTTCGTGCACACAGCACGAGCCAAACCAGGACACGAGATCGTGCACCTAGGCTCGTCACACATAGGGCTTAGTGCCTAAGACCCTGACTCGAGCCAATGTGTCGCCGTGTCCATATGAAAAACCAGTATCAGAGCGTGATTCCTATACGCACAGTCTCAGTGTGTGACCAGTACGCGTGTCCGCACGCACCCGATACGCCACCAAATGACACGAGACTTGGGGAGTGTCGTGTCAGACACTGCCCCAAGCTCCAGGTCCATTGGCATGCGCCCACGTGCCCTGGGCAGCCCGCACGAGCACGCTGGTAGCAGGGGAGCTACAGTGCTCGTGCACGCGCGCCTGAACCCGTGTGTGCACGTGTCCATATCGACACGACACGACACAGAAACTTCCTCAGTATCTCAAATTCGTGTAAGCGACACAAAAATCTAAATTTCTATTCAAAAACAATTTGAAAATTCGAACGAAATGCCCTTTGTGGCATTTCGTCGAACACCAGAAACTGTCACTGATACGTGTCCGATACGGACACGTACAGGACACGAAACTTGGGAAACCCTATTCCTACAGAATCAGGACACCTAGGGCTAGATGAATATGCAATTTAAACCTAGTTTTAATGGGTAGAATAGGATGTATCTATAGGTGTTTTTCAACACAAAAAGCTCTTCAAAGGGGGAATCTCCATAAGCCACCAAATCAATCAAATCGATGCAAATCTGTGATTGGACTCCACCAACAGTAAGAGAACATTGATTAGGTCCTAATGGAAGAAATTTCATTCAAAAAGGAAACCTATTGATTAAACTAGGAAAGAATTAAAGGAGGCTTACCTAATTCCTTAAGAGAATGAAGAACTATTAAAGAAGGAGGCTCAAATCCCCAAAGAGGCATTATATAGGCAAAGGGGGGTCTCTTGGCTGGTCATAAAGTTAGGGTTAGGGTTTTTGGGTTTCATCCTATGGCTAGGATTGAATCAAGGGGAAAATAGATGGCCTAGAACAAAAGGTTCTTAGTCCTTGCAAATCACTTAACCATGACTAAACTTGACTTAACCCCTTAACCAACTCATCTAATTCTCAAAGTGGCTCACTAAGTTAGTCATGACTCATCTAGGTTAGGTCCAATCTAGGTTAGGCTAACCATAAACACAAGGCAATAATTAAATAATATTAAATCACACCATTCCAAATAGTATATACATTAAATTCTAAATAATTATAATAAATTCAATAAATTCAAGATAACCAAAATACCCTCAAGCTAAATGTACTAACAAAATCTCTACCCACATGGTTAGGCTCTAGGGCAGGCAGTCACTACGGCTTCACTAGCTGCACACCGAATCACAAGTCATGACTTAACCAGTTTTTAAATAGTTTAAAAATTATAAAAAACCACCAAAAATCATATTATTTATTTTAAACACCATAATTAAATAATGAAGTACAAAATTTCAAAATTATCCTCATTTGGAAAAACTGGGTGTTACAATCCTACCTACCTTATAAAAATTTTGTCCTCGAAATTAAGATGGTAGCAGGCCCTCTAGGTCAAACACCCCACAATCAAAGTCTCAAACATATCGTCAGATAATCATATGCATCTGTCCCAAATCATGATACTCAGAATCTTCGTCGTGCTAGTGAGCAAAGCTATGATAATCACAGAGTCCTCGACCAAGGCACATATCTCTAGAATCGTGGTATTTAAAATTTTCGTATTGCCGCATGCTTGGCAGCGAAAACCTTAAATTCTCACACCCGAGAAATACGTCCTAAATCTAACTGTATGTCCTCACTATGCCAGCTAAACACGACCATCGAAGATTCTCGATTCCATAACCAAGGTGACCTAGCCCATATGATTTATCCCAGAAGAAAAAAAACTAACATAACACAAGAACAACAAGACAGAATTGATAATCAACAAGAAACAGAAAGAATCGAAATTTCAAGGCAGTATGAGAGGCAATTGCGGAAAAAAAATTGAATAAATCGAAACTTGCAGCAAGATCTCTACTGGCCTGAGCATCCTCGACTGTCCTGGCGAAAGCTCGCCCTCGCTGGCCTCCTCTGGCCTGCTGCTGATGCTGCATATACCTCTGCTGCTGAGTCGGTAAGGGTAATCCCGTCTGCTGGTCTACCGGAGCCCTAGCTCCTGCTCCCTGAACTGTATGTCCTGATGACTCGGGACACCCTCTCAGACGATGATCGGATCCTCCGTAAAGCAAACATCTGCCCAACCTCTTCCGGCATTCGCCCCAACCATGTCCTGGTCTCTTACAGAAGGGACAAATAATAACGAGTTGCTATTCCGGGGCCTGCTGCTGCCTCTGTGGCTGCTCCGTCTGCTGAAAGGGTACACGGTCATGAAACTGCCGCTGCTGGAGGTAGACCCTCGGCTGCTGGTACTGTTGCTGAAACTGCAGAGGTAGCATCTGCTGCGGATACTGCTGCTGACTCGGCAAATAGGGCACATGCTGCTGAATCTGTAGGTGGGGCCTCTTCGCCGGGCCCGCACTACCACTGGCTCCCTGAGTATCTAGCCTCCTCTTCTCCTTCAGTCCAATATCGTCCTCCGCTGTCATGGCTCCTACTAGAATCTGCTC
Source organism: Iris pallida (assembly GCA_029216955.1). NCBI lineage: Eukaryota > Viridiplantae > Streptophyta > Magnoliopsida > Asparagales > Iridaceae > Iris > Iris pallida. The sequence goes on from JANAVB010017600.1 coordinate 2,793,783, forward strand.
GAAAGTGGCGTCGCGGTCGCTATTGGTATATGACTTAATTTCTCTGATCAAACCCCTGCGGAACTTCCTCGTCTTCCCAACCTCGGTAAGATTCTCGATGAATCTGCTCAAACGGCTGAACTCTCCAGCATACTCCTCAACGGTCTGGTTCCCCTGAACCAAACTCTCGAACTGCGCCTCCAGAGCACGGAGAGCTGTATCAGGAAAGAATTTTTTCTTGAATAGTTTTTTGAATGCTGCCCAAGTCTGACCGGCTGTACCAACCCTCGGGTCCGTCTGGTACCAGGTACGGGCCAAGTCCTGCATCTGACTGGCGGCTGCCTCGATCTGCAATCCTGCTGGTATCTGTGCCAATCTGAATATCTCCTTAATATGATCTATCCAATCGTCAGCGTATATGATGCCCTCTGTACCCTTGAAGTCTCGGGGTCCCATCTTCTTGAAGGATTAGATGTCTGGAGTCCTCAGCTGATACGGCCGTATCTGACCTCCCTATGGCTGAGCAGCCACTAGCTCTACTGTCGTCCTAACCAACTGATGAGTATCTTGAATGCTCTGTCGGATATCAGTAGACTGGCTCTGCTGCATCTGTCGCTGAGACTCCAAGAACTGCTAAAAAAGGGCAAACATCTGAGCCGCATCTACTGTCCCTGAAGGTATCTGCTGCTGGTACATATCTGGAATGACGGGAGAAGACCTCCGGACAGGTGGAGGTGCACTCCCAAAAGCTGCAGAAGCTCCTATATGAGCAGAAATAGGGGGTGCTGTGGTCCCAGCATCCACAATCGGGTGAGGGGTGGTAGGCCTCTCACCAGCGTCTGCTGAGCCAGAGCGATGCGATCGTGTCTCAATCACCATCCTGGAGACAGATCAAACAAGGAATCAATACTATGATTGAAACGATAGTTCAAGGGAGGACAGTTATTCAAGGAAGCATCAGGAATTTAGATAGCAGAAATCCAGTTAGAGTTTTTCCTAACGTGATTGAGTACCTAAAAAATAACTCCTAATCCTACTGCAGGCTGTAGTGGTACTCTAGTTCGAATACCACTACACAAACTCGACCTACATGGGCCGCCACTAAAAACGTGTCACGAGCCGCACCCACTGTGAGGGTATGAGAATGTAACAACTCCCAGCCTACGCCGCAGTGTCGGCGATAGAATGATGTTCTAGGTCATGAACTATAAATAGCATAATATGAATACTCTCCATAAGGAGGCCAAGACAGAGGTACAACTCAATCACAATCTAAGGTAGAATGTAGCACGATGAAATAGATAAGAAATCCTCAACTAAGGTACAACAAAAATGAAATACAAGTCTCAACATCTACTAGTCTCAATATCTCTAAAATATACAACTCTGGAAATAAGACAATAACTAAACATGAAAAGGGAACAGACTAAGCTAACTACGCTATGCAAGGGTGCCATCCTCAGCAGCTGCCTGAACCTCCCCAGGGGTCCAGGTCGCGAGTGTCATCTAGGCAAGCTCCATGGTAAGGGGTACAGGGTTCCTCATCATCCTCTGTAAAATTTTTAACAGGTCCAGTCAGGACGGGAGCGAGCACAATACATCTCACGCAGATCATAACAGGTTAGAAAATATAAACATACAAGAGAGTACATAAAACTGAAAGAAGATACATGATGTAAACAGGAAGAGAACTGTAATAGAAATATCTACTATAAGTAGAGAGCTACCAGTGACTAGTGATTCAGAGTACAAAGTCGACATGTGAACGGCTTGATTTGCACATGGCTATACTAAAGAGGTGTACATGGCTATTCTACTTTGGAATTGTTTACATGACTATTTATACTCCCCCAAGCCCCAATCAATACACAAGGATCCAGACAGGTTATGTTACGCACATGATTTTCACATGAAGCCCATAGATGGGTATACATGAAGTATTCACGAGGCTCAGAGAACTGAGTGTACATGAATTCCACACGAAGGCCCACGAAGGGTGCACATGAAGTATAGGTTATACATGAGATTCATGGGAAACACGACCGATCATGATAACACATGAGAGTACACAAGCAAGCACGAACGAGCATGAAACACATGATAAACATGGATAACATGAGAGCGAGGAATACACGATGTACATAAAACACATGACACAATGTATCCGATGCTCCCGAGGGGGATAACATCTCAAGCAAGGATCCATATAGTACCAATCCGTGATAATGTCGTGACAGCATCAAATAAGGTAAACTAGAGCAGGAATATAATTCTAAACAAGTTATGAAATGATCAGAGAATGTACTCGCCTGTATCTGAATGTCTGAAGTAAATATACTGTCCGAGATGAGGCACCTGACTCCTAATTAGAGCAACACAAGTCACAACATGTCCAGAATGGTAATAAGATGCACTACGATGCATACTACATGAATCTAGGTCAATCTAGACCCAAGTCAACTCTTGGTCAACTCTGGTCAACCCTAGAAGTCAAACTAGGTCAACCAAGTCAAACCTAAGTCAAATAAGTCAAACTAGTCTATTCTAGGCTCCACACTGATATACCATGCCATAGGCTAGAAGACTAGGCCATGGGCCAATAGGCTAAGCCAAGTCTAAGCAACCATATTCAAATCTAAACCAACACATACATATATACAATACCCTATATCATGGTATCACATATACTATATATATATATATATCTAATATATATAAACATTCATATATATATATATAGGAATCCTATATATATAACAAACTCAATATATAAATACATATAGATATGAAAGAGAGAGGAAACACATGGATACAAGTGTGTGAGAGGGGAGTGAACAGTGAGAGACAATGTGAGGGATGTGTCAATGGGAAGTGGGTGGCATGGTGTGTGACACAAGTGTAATGTCACATGTGTTTAGGAGTAGTGGATGAGTGGAATATAGTGTCTCTGCCTAGTACAAAAGAAAGTGTCAAAAAGGATTTGAAAATAGGGGTTAGGGAACCTGTGTTCAACAGGAAGGATATCAGTGATGTACATGTAATAGGATCGAATACTGCACATGTAATAGAATCTATTATGGCAAATTAAAACTAATCATTCAAGTACTGCAATTTGAAACCAGTCTCCATTCCTTAAGAACCAAAACTATGTTAAAACAGTCCAACAACTTCAGTTTTTTATAAAACCCGAAATCTCAGAAATTGGGAAACCAATTGACAGTCAAAAACCAATCAATGTTAACCTATTCTCAGCTTCTACACAGTGCAACATTTCAGTTCAGATTAGGAATTCAACATTCAAAACAATTTAATCAAATCAACCCAATTCGAAAACATACTTAATCAAATCAAAACTCTCAATCACAAAAACAAAAGAAAACAGTCCTATATTGCAAATCTCAGATATCAAACATGACAGGAATGCAATCTCAGGTTTTGAAGGGAAAAACAAACTCATTTATACACATTGGAAAACATCCACACTTCATGAAATCTCAGTTTTTGAGTGAAGAAGGAAAATTCAGTTATTAGTTTTCAGAAAAATTTCCAAATGACAGTTCATATACATACAACCCAAACACAATCCAATTCGAATTTCTCTCAATAGGTAACATCAACTCATGTATAAACTCTCAGTTATTAACATTATCATTGAATCAAACCCAATCAACATAACTGAAATCTTATGTTTCAAAACCAACAGTGAATCATTAACAGTGCAACATATCAATAGGACAGGGATTTAAAGTTCAGAACTTGAATCCAAATCCCATTCTCAGATTTCGAAAACAGGAATCAATTTCCAGATTTTGAAGAAGACAACATTGTAATCAAATGGAAAGGTAGATCAGGTAATGAAATGCAACATATCAATCAACACAAACCCAAAATCTCAGGTTTAAGTCTTTAGGGAAAAACTCAGTTTAACCAATGTAATACATCTCCAAGTCCAAATTCGAACCATTCATTGAGGGAAAACCTAACTAACATGCTAATCTCACTTAGTATTAACTAATACACAGGTGGGTATCATATATAACAATAATTCAGAATTTGAAATCAGTATTTAGAAGAGAACACTAATCAGAATTAAAAGACTGAATCATGTATCAGTCAAACATAAATTCTCATATTATCATTCATGAAGCTAGTTCCAGATTTCAGTCCTACAGTTCAGTTTACAGAGGGAAGAAAGGAAAACCAATTCATTTATACCCACATTCCCAGTTTTGACAGTTAACCCAGAATTGAACCCAAAACAAAGCCAATAGACCATAAAATCAGTTCAAATTCGACACACCATTAGTAAACATGTAGGTATACTTCACTCAGGTCTTAGACCCTATAATTATCAGTATAAAATAGGTTAAAAATGATATCAAAGTTCATTATTTGAAAACTGGAAATATGACAGGAAATACATGTTTCAAAAATTTGGAAAATGACAACCAATTAATGAAATTACCTTTAAAATGTGATTTAAAAGGTTGGTAACATAACTACATGTTGTGCACATGTCCCAGGGTCTATCACGTGTCCATTAATACGACACAATCGTGTCCAAACAGAATTAAAATAGAACCTGGACACGCGCAGCAGGACAATCATCGTGCATGCGTGCCGTATCTTCGTGCACACAGCACGAGCCAAACCAGGATACGAGATCGTGCACCTAGGCTCGTCACACATAGGGCTTAGTGCCTAGGACCCTGACACGAGCCAATGTGTCACCGTGTCCATACGGGAAACCCGTATCAGAGCGTGATTCATGTGCGCACAGTCTCAGTGTGTGACTAGTACGCGTGTCCGCACGCACCCGACACGCCACTAAGTGACACAAGACTTGGGGAGTGTCGTGTCAGACACTGCCCTAAGCTCCACGTCCATTGGCACGCGCCCACGTGCCCTGGGCAGCCCGCACGAGCACGCTTGTAGCAGGGGAGCTACAGTGCTCGTGCACGCGCGCCTGAACCCGTGTGTGCACGTGTCCATATCGATACGACACGACACAGAAACTTCTTCAGTGTCTCAATTTCGTGTAAGCGACACAAAAATCAAAATTTCTATTCAAAAACAATTTGAAAATTCGAACAAAATGCCACAAATGGCATTTCGTCGAACACCTAAAACTGTCACTGATACGTATCCGATACGGACACGTACTGGACACGAAACTTGGAAAACCCTATTCCTACAGAATCAGGACACCTAGGGCTAGATGAATATGCAATTTAAACCTAGTTTTAATGGGTAGAATAGGATGTACCTATAGGTGTTTCTCAACACAAAAAGCTCTTCAAAGAAGGAATCTCCACAAGCCACCAAATCAATCAAATCGATGCAAATCTGTGATTGGACTCCACCAACAGTAAGAGAACATTGATTAGGTCCTAATGGAAGAAATTTCATTCAAAAAGGAGTCCTATTGATTAAACTAGGAAAGAATTAAAGGAGCCTTACCTAATTTCTTAAGAGAATGAAGAACTATTAAAGAAGGAGGCTCAAATCCCCAAAGAGGCATTATATAAGAAAGGGGGGTCTCTTGGCTGGTCATAAGTTAGGGTTAGTGTCACTCCCCAATCCTGGAATACGTATTTTAATACGTAAACCGATAAATTATATTTACCTTAAATTTATACGATATTTATTATGCAGTATTTCTTCATGCATTTTCCAAAAATATTCGACAAAATATTATTTCCTAATTTATTTTCTGCATTTGGGCCTACAGTTTTGGCTCATTTGGGTAACCTATTCTTGGTTCACCAATGGTTCATCATGAACCCTTTGGTTCATCATGAACCCATGGGTCCAAGATCTTTATATATAACTCCTCTCATCTCTCTCTCCTCTCATTTACTTCCTCTCATTTATTTCCTCCACCAACCAAGGCAAGTACCAACTTGCTCAAGAGATGGATCCATAATTTTGTCAATGATTTCTTACAAAACTATTTGCCAAAACATGTTCTTCTCCTCAATCTATACTCGTTTAGAACTTGGAAATTTCCATTTTGAAGCTTTAATTTTTGTAGATCAAAGTTTTAATCATTTTCAAATTTTGCATGGTTTGATCTACTTTTAGTTGGATTTTATGGGTTTTTTATGCTTCCATGTGGAAGAGCATTCCATTTCACCCAAGATAGAACTTTGAAAATCCGAATTTGGAGTTCGGATGGCCAAGTTATGATGTTTTGAAGCTTTGAGGTTCAACCATGGTGTTCTTGCTGTTTGGAGAAGACAGTACGCTTCCTGTTGGAAGCGTGTCTCTCCTTGAGCCTGCGTGACTTTTCACGCAGCTCTCTCCTTGAGCTTGCGTGACTTTTTACGCAGCTCTCTCCTTGAGCCTGCGTAACTTTTCACGCAGCTCTCTACTTGAGCCTGCGTGACTTTTCACGCAGCTATCTCCTTGAGCCTGCGTGACTTTTCACGCAGCTCTCTCCTTGAGCCTGCGTGACTTTTCACGCAGCTCTCCCCTTGAGCCTGCGTGACTTTTTACGTACGCTGCCTTGAGTGAGCCTACGTGACTTTTTACGTACGCAGCTCCCCTTGAGCATGCTTTTGTGCGTACGCTTTTGATATTTTATCAGATATTATATGCCCATTTTATATCCTTACGCCTTTTGTCCTGAGCATGATATGAGCACTGATGTGACCCCGGAGAATAAAGTGTTCCTACCCGATACCTGTACCTGAATGTCCCAGTTCTTGTTCATGCTCGACAAATGACTCGTAACTCCACGTGGCGTATTTACAATGATGCATTACACTAAGGTGGATAGCACATGTTGACATACTGATTGACATAGATCCTCTTTGGGGTACTCGTACTAAAGTACGACTTTAGGGGGATAATCATGCAGGCCACAGCATGTGAGTCCAAGATTTCACCTAGGGTTAAATTAGGCAACTAAACATACTAGATGCATGGGGAGGGCAAAATCCCGAGATCGTGTTACACCAGCCGCCTTGAGATCTTGTCTCGACGCGCCGACTGGTCACCACGGATACTGTGTCATCTGCAACGAGTGGATGACTGTATCCGATTAATTCCTGCTATATATTATATGTTTTAGCAAGGTGGCCTTACGAGGGACCTGTGCTCAACCATACCTGTCTACATGAACCCCTGGATTGGCTAGCCTTGCTGGAAAGATACGATCTGAGGATTTTCTAATAACATGACGCGAGGATAACCTCGTCCCACTAGAAACTCGTAGGCTTGATTGGCTGTGAAAACGACTTGCTTGTATCCTATTACCTTCCGTGATAACTGACGGAAGCGGACTGTCATGGTACGTGATCCAACCCATGTTCTTGTTTGATTGTTGGGTTGGTTATCGTACTATGATAGGCTGTGGACCGAAGTTATGAACGGAAGACTTATTCTGGTTGTGAAGTGCTACTTCTGTGAATGGCTGAGGAACATGGTCTATCGTGGTACATGATCCAACCCATGTTCTTGTTTGATTGTTGGGTTGGTTATCGTACTATGATAGGCTGTGGACCGAAGTTATGAACGGAAGACTTATTCTGGTTGTGAAGTGCTACTTCTGTGAATGGCTGAGGAACATGGTCTATCGTGGTACATGATCCAACCCATGTTCTTGTTTGATTGTTGGGTTGGTTATTGTGCTGCGATAGGCTATCGACCGAAGTCACGATCAGGAGATTTTATTGTTTATACCTTTTAATTTATGTAAAAGTTATAGAGTACGATACGTCCCGACTCCATGCGGCACCTTTTGTCCTTGTTTGGTTGTAAGGGTGCCATATGGGTTCGAGGATGTTGCGCTACCCTATAATAGTTGCATAAGTATTACTATTATTAATCATTCTATTAACTGGGTTTTAATCTTAACTCTTGTGCCCCTTTGGCGGTACTTGCTATTCGGGGCTGACCCCGCTGGTTTTGTTTTGGCCAGATCTCGTAGCAGAGTCGGAGGACACGATCTTCCTCCCTGATATCCATGGTGCATACTAGGAGCATGGCGGTTCGGGGTCTCGAGTGGGTTTCTTCTCCACCACTCCTGCTTATACTTTTGTGGTGTTTAGCCATCGGCACCTGTTAGCCGGATTACTCAATATTTTGTGTCAGTACATAATTGTAATTAAACAGACTGCAGTTGTGTATAATTTTGTACTTCTGACTCTCTGAGATAGCTAAATTATAAAGCTAGTCTCTCATGACCATTTTGATGAAGCGTCGGGGATGCCTTACTGCTTTATCTTTAATGTTCATTAAATTGCTGATGTGACTTGATTGATTGAGACATAGAACTCTGTGGGACCATAGGAGACTTGATTGTAGCGTGTACCCCCTAGTCTCTCGACAGCCACGATCACCGTATGACGTTACGTACCTCATATGGAGTAGCTGGCCTAGTCCGTCTCCGTATTTCGGTACTGGGGCGTGACAAGGTTTTAGTGGTGGCCCATGCAGGTCTCTTTTTCGGACTTGTGGGGTATTGCGAATTATTAGGAGTCTCAATCAAAACTTGTTTCCCTTGAAATTTTGATTCGAATTCTCCGTCCCTGTCTTGATCTCTAACCTGACTTGCATCCTCGAAATCTTTCTCGTTCGGACTTGATAATCTTATACTTTCTCTATAGGGGTGCTTTATTCTCAGTAGCGGGTGAGGCCCAAGAGGAAGAGCAACGAGAGCATGGCTCGACTGGGCACCAGCAGGGGAGAGAACCTTCCCCAGAACGGACACGAGTAGAAATAGAACCAGAGGCAGTGCAGCCGCCGGTTATTGAAACTCCTGCAGCACCAGCAACGACGGCAGTACCAGACGCCGTAGCACTCCTGGAGATCATCCGGGGGTTTCTTGTCACTAACCAACAGCAACAGACTCAGTAGCAGGAGCAGAACGTGTTGCTGAACCAAGGGATTCAGTTAGCTCTTGAGAGGAGTGCCGGGGTTGACTCGGGAGCATCAGGAAGGTTTCGTCGCTTGAACCCGAGGTATTTTGATGGCACGGAGGATGCCATCACTGCGGATGCCTGGATTCAAGACATCGAAGCCATTCTTGTGGCAGCCAAGGTTCCAGATGATGAGAAGGTTGATCAGGTCAAATTGGTACTTCAGGATCTTGCCCGCGACTGGTGGGCATCAGAAGAAGTTGGTACAAGACGCCATGTTCGTTGGACCACCTTCAGTGACAGATTCAAGGCCAAGTATTTTGGCGTAGTAGCTCGATATGAACTCCAGCAGAAGTTTATCAGTCTCAAGCAAGCAGGCAAGACCGTAGATGGGTATACAGCAGAGTTCTGCAGATTGTGCCGTTTCGCACCAGCAATGGTGGCAACGGAGCCAGAGAAGGCTATGAGGTTCCAGCAGGGACTTCATTTGAAACTATTACAGCTTGTGGAAGGATACGACTACCAGACGTTTGACGTTGTTTTGACGGCCGCTCGGAGGCACGAGCTTACCCAGCAGAGGTTGGCATCGAGGACAGGAGGTCAGAAGAGATCTCATTCCCAGGTTGGAGGAGGAGCAATGCAGCGAACATCGACACCAGCACCCGGTGTACGTATTCATGATACAGGAGCGCCGCGGAGGACGGCCGTGTCAACTAATACAGCGCCAGTTCGGCATCAGCAGTCGAGGAACCAACAACAGCGTCAGGGAGCACTCCAGGGCTGTACATTCTGTGGGAAGGCAGGGCACACGAGGGAGGTATGCCGGTCAGCGAATGGCTTATGCTTGAGGTGTGGTAGTTCAGACTACCGTATCTCCACTTGTCCTGTAATGCAGAGGCCAGGAGGGCCAGCTCAGCAGTCTCCAGCGTTGCCAGCTCCGGTGGCAACCCCGAGTGGAGGGCCAGTATTAGCAGTAAGGCCCCTAGCCCAGCGTCTACCAATGCAGGCTCAGATGTTCCGCCAGGCACAGAAAGCCGAAGGCCCTCAGAGGCAGCAACAGCACGGTCGAGGAAGGCCGCAACAAGGAGCTCAGCGGGGCCAGGGACAGGCTCTCACATTATTCTTGGGAGAGGCTCTAGCGTCTAGTGACGTGGTGCCAGGTAAAATTCTCGTCACCTCATTTCCCGCTGTAGTATTATTTGATTCAGGCGCTACTCATTCATTCATCTCTGCACAATATGCTACACGGATTGGATTAGAGTTTGAGGCATTGCCGGAGATGATGGATATACTCACCGACAATGGGCTCGTAGAAGTTAGCAGAGTGCACTTTTCATGTCCGGTAGAGGTGTGTGGGCATTTACTGCCCGTATCATTGATTGAATTCCCTATGGGGAATTTTGATGTCGTTCTTGGCATGGACTGGTTGAGAGACAGTCATGCGACAATTGATTGCAGAGGAGGTAGGGTCATATTCAGCGTTCCTAGGATGGAGCAGTTCATCTTTACTCGAACCTTGAAGAATCAGGCCGGAGGCGTCATCTCAGCAGCAGTATTGGAGCCAGGACAGATTCTGAGGGTGGTCGAAGATTTTTTCGACGTTTTCCCTGATGAGCTCCCAGGGATACCCCCAGTCAGAGGTAGAATTTAGCATTGAGTTGAACCCTGGAACGAGGCCTATTACAGACAGAGTTTACAGAATGTCGCCGTCAGAACAGGATAAGTTGTATCAACATGAAGAAGAGTTGAAGTCTAAGGGATTCATCCGAGACAGTAAATCGCCCTGGGCCGCGCCCGTGATTCTAGTTCCCAAGAAGGATGGGTCGACGAGGATGTGCATCGACTACCGTAAGCTGAATACAGTAACAGTGAAGAATAAATACCCACTACCAAGGATTGATGACCTGTTTGACCAGTTGAGCAAGGCCAGCATCTTTTCCAAGATCAATCTTCGGTCAAGATACCATCAAGTAAGAGTCCGGGAGCAAGACATACCGAAGATGGCATTCAGATCTAGATATGGGCATTATGAGTTTTTAGTAATGCCCTTTGGACTAACCAACGCCCCCGCAGTATTCATGGATTTAATGAACCGCATCTTTCTACCGTATTTGGATAAATTTATGGTGGTGTTCATAGATGACATTCTTGTCTATTCCAGCAGTGAAGAGGAGCATGAGAAACATCTTAGTACTGTCTTACAGACATTGAGGGAGCATCAATTTTATGCGAAGCTCGACAAGTGTGAATTCTGGTTAGATCATATTTCGTTCCTGAGGCATATAATTTCTGGGGCAGGAGTGTCAGTGGATCCGAAGAAGATTGAGACCATAGAGCATTGGCCAGTTCCGAGAACGGTTGCAGAAGTGCAAAGTTTCTTAGGATTAGCTGGTTACTACAGAAGGTTCGTGGCAGACTTTGCCAAGATCTCTGTGCCCTTAACGCGTTTGACGCATAAGGACGTAGAGTTTGTTTGGTCAGCTAGCTGTCAGGCATCATTTGAAGAATTGAAGAAGAGATTGATCTCAGTCCCGATCTTGACGCTTCCAGTGGGAGCGGGAGGCTTTACAGTATACTGTGACGCATCTGGGAAGGGTCTTGGATGTGTATTGATGCAGCACGGAAAGGTAATAGCATATGCGTCTCGACAGCTTCGAGACCATGAGAAGAATTATCCGACTCACGATTTAGAGTTAGCAGCTGTGGTGTTTTCACTCAAGTTGTGGAGGCATTATTTATACGGAGATCGGGTAGAGATCTATACTGACCATAAGAGTTTGAAATACGTATTCACGCAGCGAGATTTGAATATGAGGCAGAGAAGATGGTTAGAACTACTGAAGGACTTTGACATAGATCTTCAGTATCATCCAGGCAAGGCGAATATAGTTGCAGATGCACTGAGTAGGAGAGACAGTGCCTTTATCTTGACCTCGCAGAAGCATATTTTAGAAGACCTTCAGAGTATGGGAATCGAAGTAGTTTTGCCAAGGGATATAGGTAGAATGACCAGTATGCAGATTCAGTCAACCTTAGTAGAGAGGATAAGGGCAGCACAAGCAGGAGATCCACAGATTCAGAAGTTGCGGTCGGAGTGTGAATCAGGCCGTAGGAAGGAGTTAGTGATTCATGAAGATGGTATGCTCAGATTTGGAAACAGACTCTGTGTACCGAGTAGAGACCTTCGACAAGAAGTTATGTCCGAAGCTCATAGTTCTATTTACTCCATTCATCCTGGAGGGACGAAGATGTATCGAGATATCAGGCAGTTCTTTTGGTGGAATGGCATGAAAAGAGAGATAGCGTGATTTGTATCCAAGTGTCTGGTATATCAGCAGGTGAAAGCCGAGCAGCAGAGACCAGCAGGGTTGCTACAGCCGCTTCCTATCCCAGAATGGAAATGGGAGCACATCACGATGGATTTTGTGACCGGTTTACCTAGATCCCCGACTGGTAAGAATGCAGTCTGGGTAATAGTAGATCGCCTCATGAAGGTCGCTCATTTTCTTTCCTTCCGAGTTGGACAGACTACTGAGCAGTTAGCAGAAATGTACATGAAGCAGATAGTAAGGCAGCACGGCATTCCAGTTAGTATAGTATCAGATCGGGATACGCAGTTTACTTCCCATTTTTGGCGGAGCTTACACCAAAGTTTGGGAACCAAGTTAAGATTCAGTACTGCTTATCATCCACAAACTGACGGGCAATCAGAAAGAACCATTCAGACGTTAGAAGATATGCTACGGGCGTGTACCTTAGATTTTGGCGGATCTTGGGAGGATCACCTTCATCTAGTGGAGTTCTCCTATAACAACAGCTATCAGGCTAGCATTCAGATGGCCCCATTCGAAGCATTGTACGAAAGGAAGTGCAGGTCCCCTTTGGCATGGGACGACGTCGAAGAACGAAAGTTGTTGGGACCAGAGATGATCACGCAGACTGTAGAGATAGTTAAGTTGGTCAGAGAGCGCCTTCGAGTTGCACAGGACCGACATCGTCATTAGGCATATCAGCATCGTAGGCCTCTAGAGTTCAGAGTTGGCGACCAAGTGTTTCTGCGGATTTTGCCTACTCGGGGCATCATCAGATTTGGAACCCGAGGAAAGCTTAGTCCAAGATACGTTGGTCCTTTTAAGATTCTCGCTCGGGTAGGCGATGTGGCTTATCGACTTGCCCTTTCGCCTTCGTTAACTGGCATACATGATGTGTTTCATGTGTCCCAATTATGTGGGTATGTCCCGGATCCGAGTCATGTCCTCGATCATTCTGAGTTAGTCGTTGGTACCGACCTAACTTACGAGGAACAACCCGTGTCTATTTTGGACCGGCGAGAGAAGGTACTCAAGAATCGGAGGATAAGCCTTGTCCGTGTTTCTTGGAACCATCACTCTTCGGGAGAGTCAACCTGGGAGCACGAGGACGAGATCAGATCTCGGTATCCGTATTTGTTTGACCAATAAGGTTTATTTTTACACCTTATTGACACGATTCCATGCTTATCTGTACCTGCTTGTTTTGCACTTTATGATGTATGATAATAACTGCTATGATAGTTAACTTGTATATGATTGTGCCTTGCTTGCCCTGATTTCACTATCCTGTCTTGGCTGGAATTCCGAGGACGGAATTTTTCTAAGAAGGGTAGAGATGTCACTCCCCAATCCTGGAATACGTATTTTAATACGTAAACCGATAAATTATATTTACCTTAAATTTATACGATATTTATTATGCAGTATTTCTTCATGCATTTTCCAAAAATATTCGACAAAATATTATTTTCTAATTTATTTTCTGCATTTGGGCCTACAGTTTTGGCTCATTTGGGTAACCTATTCTTGGTTCACCAATGGTTCATCATGAACCCTTTGGTTCATCATGAACCCATGGGTCCAAGATCTTTATATATAACTCCTCTCATCTCTCTCTCCTCTCATTTACTTCCTCTCATTTATTTCCTCCACCAACCAAGGCAAGTACCAACTTGCTCAAGAGATGGATCCATAATTTTGTCAATGATTTCTTACAAAACTATTTGCCAAAACATGTTCTTCTCCTCAATCTATACTAGTTTAGAACTTGGAAATTTCTATTTTGAAGCTTTGATTTTTGTAGATCTAAGTTTTAATCATTTTCGGATTTTGCATGGTTTGATCTACTTTTAGTTGGATTTTATGGGTTTTTGATGCTTCCATGTGGAAGAGCATTCCATTTCACCCAAGATGGAACTTTGGAAATCCGGATCTGGAGTTCGGATGGCCAAGTTGTGATGTTTTGAAGCTTTGAGGTTCAACCATGGAGTTCTTGCTGTTTGGAGAAGACAGTGAGCAGTGTGCTGAGCTACTTAGCTTACGCACACTGAACGCAGCCTTGAGTACGCTTCCTGTTGGAAGCGTGTCTCTCCTTGAGCCTGCGTGACTTTTCACGCAGCTCTCTCCTTGAGCTTGTGTGACTTTTCACGCAGCTCTCTCCTTGAGCCTGCGTGACTTTTCACGCAGCTCTCTCCTTGAGCCTGCGTGACTTTTCATGCAGCTCTCTCCTTGAGCCTGCGTAACTTTTCATGCAGCTCTCCCCTTGAGCCTGCGGGACTTTTCACGTACGCTGCCTTGAGTGAGCCTGCGTGACTTTTTACGTACGCATCTCCCCTTGAGCGTGCTTTTGTGCGTACGCTTTTGATATTTTATCAGATATTATATGCCCATTTTATATCCTTACGCCTTTTGTCCCGAGCATGATATGAGCACTGATGTGACCCCGGAGAACAAAGTGTTCCTACCCGATACCTGTACCTGAATGTCCCAGTTCTTGTTCATGCTCGACAAATGACTCGTAACTCCACGTGGCGTATTTGCAATGATGCATTACACTAAGGAGGGTAGCACATGTTGACATACTGATTGACATGGATCCTCTTTGGGGTACTCGTACTAAAGTACGACTTTAGGGGGATAATCATGCAGGCCACAGCATGTGAGTCCAAGATTTCACCTAGGGTTAAATTAGGCAACTAAACATACTAGATGCATGGAGAGGGCAAAATCCCGAGATCGTGTTACACCAGCCGCCTTGAGATCTTGTCTCGACGCGCCGGCTGGTCACCACGGATACTGTGTCATCTGCAACGAGTGGATGACTGTATCCGATTAATTCCTGCTATATATTATATGTTTTAGCAAGGTGGCCTTACGAGGGACCTGTGCTCAACTATACCTATCTACACGAACCCCTGGGTTGGCTAGCCTTGCTGGAAAGATACGATCTGAGGATTTTCTAATAACATGACGCGAGGATAACCTCGTCCCACTAGAAACTCGTAGGCTTGATTGGCCGTGAAAATGACTTACTTGTATCCTATTACCTTCCGTGAATAACTGAGGGAAGCGGACTGTCATGGTACGTGATCCAACCCATGTTCTTGTTTGATTGTTGGGTTGGTTATCGTACTATGATAGGCTGTGGACCGAAGTTATGAACGGAAGACTTATTCTGGTTGTGAAGTGCTACTTCTGTGAATGGCTGAGGAACATGGTCTATCGTGGTACATGATCCAACCCATGTTCTTGTTTGA
Organism: Iris pallida; assembly: GCA_029216955.1. Classification (NCBI taxonomy): domain Eukaryota; kingdom Viridiplantae; phylum Streptophyta; class Magnoliopsida; order Asparagales; family Iridaceae; genus Iris; species Iris pallida. The sequence goes on from JANAVB010017600.1 coordinate 2,809,194, forward strand.
TTGTTGGGTTGGTTATCGTACTATGATAGGCTGTGGACCGAAGTTATGAACGGAAGACTTATTCTGGTTGTGAAGTGCTACTTCTGTGAATGGCTGAGGAACATGGTCTATCATGGTACATGATCCAACCCATGTTCTTGTTTGATTGTTGGGTTGGTTATTGTGCTGCGATAGGCTATCGACCGAAGTCACGATCAGAAGATTTTATTGTTTATACCTATTAATTTATGTAAAAGTTATAGAGTACGACACGTCCCGACTCCATGCGGCACCTTTTGTCCTTGTTTGGTTATAAGGGTGCCATATGGGTTCGAGGATGTTGCGCTACCCTATAATAGTTGCATAAGTATTACTATTATCAATCATTCTATTAACTGGATTTTAATCTTAACTCTTGTGCCCCTTTGGCGGTACTTGCTATTCGGGGCTGACCCCGCTGGTTTTGTTTTGGCCAGATCTCGTACCAGAGCCGGAGGACACGATCTTCCTTCCTGATATCCATGGTGCATACTAGGAGCATGGCGGTTCGGGGTCTCGAGTGGGTTTCTTCTCCACCACTCCTGCTTATACTTTTGCGGCGTTTAGCCACCGGCACCTGTTATCCCGATTACTCGATATTTTGTGTCAGTACATAATTGTAATTAAACAGACTACAGCTGTGTATAATTTTGTACTTCTGACTCTCTGAGATAGCTAAATTATAAAGCTAGTCTCTCATGACCATTTTGATGAAGCGTCGGGGACGCCTTACTGCTTTATCTTTAATGTTCATTTAATTGCTGATGTGACTTGATTGATTGAGACATAGAACTCTGTGGGCCCATAGGAGACTTGATTGTAGCGTGTACCCCCTAGTCTCTCGACAGCCACGATCGCCGTATGACGTTACGTACCTCATATGGAGTAGCTGGCCTAGTCCGTCTCCGTATTTCGGTACTGGGGCGTGACAGTTAGGGTTTTTGGGTTTCATCCTATGGCTAGGATTGAATCAAGGGGAAAATAGATGGCCTAGAACAAAAGGTTCTATCTTAGTCCTCGCAAATCACTTAACCATGACTAAACTTGACTTAACCCCTTAACCAACTCATCTAATTCTCAAAGTGGCTCACTAAGTTAGTCATGACTCATCTAGGTTAGGTCCAATCTAGGTTAGGCTAACCATAAACACAAGGCAATAATTAAATAATATTAAATCACACCATTCCAAATAGTATATACATTAAATTCTAAATAATTATAATAAATTCAATAAATTCAAGATGACCAAAATATCCTCAAGCTAAATATACTAACAAAATCTCTACCCACATGGTTAGGCTCTAGGGCAGGCAGTCACTACGGCTTCACTAGCTGCACACCAAATCACAAGTCATGAATTAACCAGTTTTTAAATAGTTTAAAAATTATAAAAAACCACCAAAAATCATATTATTAATTTTAAATACCATAATTAAATACAAAATTTCAAAATTACCCTCATTTGGAAAAAACTGGGTGTTACATTACCCCTGATCAGTAGACTGCGATGAAGGCTCAATTCAACGAGCCAAGGTACAAGAAAATGTCTGAGAAGGCTAAGGCGGCTAGAAAGTAGGGATCAAAGTGGTACGGTGGGTCGATTCCGATGACCGAATATTTTTGTCGTTTGGTATGTCTTTTTATTTCAGAAATATTATTTTAATGCAAGTCCGATAAATTAGTAAAAGATGATATATTTAATTAAAGGTGAATAGCGGTGGTGACGCCAATATGGTAACCGTCTTTCTGGTAACACATCGGAAGGACGGGAAGCTTATTGACGAGAGGGTCGAGAAGGCCTATATAAGTATTACAATTCTATTTATTAATTTTAATACTTCGTGTTAGTTTTGATATAACTTAGTAAATATGCATGCAAATAAATATTCATGTAGTTAGTAATAATAAGTATATTAATTAGACATTAGAAGTTATAGAGTATAGATGCTTTCTAGGCCATGTTTTAACGGCTTAAGGAGCGGGCGGTTACTAGTGCACCTGGTGCGGGTGAGGTCGGTACTTCCTCGCAGTCCGCTCCTGCTCCGTCGGAGGACGAGCTACGACACATGGGTACGTACTAGGGTACGTGATCCTATGGCACCTAGTTGTGATACAGTCCTCTAGGGCCTCCCCTGCTAGTGTGCATGGCCCACAGCCCTCCCAGGAGTCTACCCGAATCCAACAGATGGTGGAGTTTGTCCGTGACGAACTGCTCCGACGGATCCAGGAGCAGCACCATACGGACGATGTTGCACTCCTAGCACGATTGGATATGCTCGACCGCAACATTATGGAGCTCAAGGATATGACTGAGAGGACAGAGCGGGGCGTCACTGATCTTAGAGCGTCGACAGAGCGCAGCATGACGGATCTGCACGCATCACAGTTGTCCATGGACGAGAGGCTGGCGTTGATGCATGATTTGATGATTGATAGCAATACGAGGTTGTTATCTACATGGATTCATACCACCAGCGACTAGCAGAGTTGGAGCATTATTGTCCTCCGGGTGTGCCTTCATCGTCATCGACTCCGCCTTCTTTATCGACACCGACTCCACCGACATCACTACCTTCCTCATCGGTGACGATTTTACGGGAGGAGTACGAGATGTTTCTATCCTTGAGGTGCGGCGGTGCCCCTCCTCCTCCAGATCCGCAGTAGTCCGAGTTAAGACTTTTGATGAGATGATATTTTAGTGTTTGTTTATGTTGATTGTTTGTTTGTGTAAAGACTTTTAGTATTGGTTGTGTAAACTTTGGATATTGGTTGGTTGGTTGTAGACTGGGGTTGATTGTTATACACTTTGGATATTGCTTGTAGACTTTGGATATTGGTTGTAGACTTTGGATATTTTAGTGTTTATTATACACTTTGTGTTGGTTGTACACTTTGGATATTGGTTGTAAACTTTTAGTATTGTTCGTGTTGATTGTTATTCTCTTATGATTTATCAGTATTGAGTGTTCCACCGAAGGGGTCGGCGAACCCAGGGAGAAAATGTGCTTCTGTGTATTTATTGTTATTTATTAAACTGCAGGAAGAAAATGTGATTCTGTGGACATTCTGTAATTTATTTATTTATTTATTTTTGTAATTTAGCGACGTTTACCGACGTTTAGCGACGCAGGAAAACGTCGGTAAACGTCGGTAAGTCAGCAGGTATACCGACGCCTACCGACATATTTGTGTGTCGGTAAGCGTCGGTAAACGACGCTAAATGTTCCAGGATTTTCCCTCGTTAACGAAATCGGTAAACGTCGGTGAGTATTCAAAATACGTCGCTAAAAGTTCCAGGAATTACCGACGTGTACCAACATAATAAACGTCGCTATATTACCGACAGTGCGCCGGTGAACTTCGGTAAATGTTCCAGGATTATCGATGTACTTGTGCACCGGTAAGAGCGACGTTTTACCTATTAGCGACCAAGCTTTCGCGACAACAATAAAACGTCGCTAAATACGTCAAAAAATGAACTTAGCGACGTTTTCATCCATTTTAGCGATATTTTGGGGCGTCGCTAATATGACTTATTCTGGTAGTGCATTTTGTATACGGAGGACCACTTTTGTATACAGAAAATTATGAAATATGAAGTCTAGTATATGTTTTTCACTTTTACCTGTGTGCTATCTGTGTTATCTGTGTTATATGTGTTTACCTGTGTGTTGTCTGTGTTATATGAGTTTACCTGTGTGCAAGATTTATGAAAGTATTTGTGTCAAAATGTATCAATTTAAGTATCAGAGATTGTATCAGGACTGCCAGCCCCCCAGGGTGCTAGCAGTCCTAAATGAAACACTCTGTGAAGAGAGTTTGACATACAAACTTTCTTTACATAAAGTTTGTATCAGGACTGCCAGCCCCCTGGCAGCCCTACTGCCCTACACTAATGTAGGACTGCCAAGGTGCTGGCAATCCTAAATGAAACTCTATGTGAAAAGAGTTTAACATACAAACTCTCTTCACAAAGAGTTTGTATCAGGACTTCCAGCCCCTCAGAGAGTTTTATTTAGAACTGCCAGCATCTTGGCACTCCTACATTAGTGTAGGACTGCCAGGGGGCTGACAGTCCTAAATGAAACTCTTTTCACAGAGAGTCTGTATCAGGAATGCCAGCCCTCTGGCAATCCTACACTAATATAGGACTGCCAGGATGCTGGCAGTCCTAAATAAAACTCTCTGTGAAGAGGGTTTGACATACAAACTCTCTTCATAGATAGTTTGTATCAGGACTGCTAGGACTGCCAGGGTGCTGGCAGTCCTTATACAAACTCTCTGTGAAGAGAGTTTGACACACACACAAACTCTCCAAATTACGACAACCAAATAACAATAACATGTCTACATCAAAATAAGATCCAAATAACAACAACATATCTACTATTACATATCCAAATTCTGACAATCATATCCCACTTACATCCAAAATAACAATATATCCAACAACATCCAAATACAAAATAATTTAAACATCCAACTACATATCATGCCGGGCCTTCGTACGTGCCTCTATATTATGCATAAAGGGGAACTCGACCTCGTCGTCGATGCGCTCCATCTCGGTAGCGATTGTGACATAATCCTCACTTTGGCAACCTCCCCGGAGTGATTTGGCCAATTCCTTCACCCTTTTAGACTGTAAATGAAAGTATCAGTGAATTAAGTCTACAAACATGGAAATCTTAGAATGACTGCAAATACGGAACTCACCATCTTCACTAATGAAGCATACAAGATATTTTTCGAAAGAAGAGGTCCAAGAGCTCCTATGGCAACGGTACCCAGCTTTGTAGGGTTCGACAACTTAGGATGTCCGATCCCAAGAAGTACGACATATAGTCCTCGCTATAGTCGGCCATCGCCTTGACCAGTTGTCTTTCATCTTTCCCAAGCACATGTCGTTGCCACTCGAAGTAGAAGTCGGTCACCTAGTCGAATTCTGCCGATTTGTAATTCAAAGGTTGGGTCCCGCACGGAGGCTCCAACATCCTTAGTGTGCGCTTTGGCATAGTTTGCACGAAGCCAAACTGACAAAGTACTCGATTTGGCATGTACGACTCCGTGATTTCATAGCATGTGATCATGCCATGAAATAAAGTGACTGGTTCCACATGGCGATTCTCCTCGCGTAAATCCCGGTATGGATGCCAAAATATCTGTAGGAAAAAAGTTTCAGCAAAAAAATTAACATGAAATAGTTAACAACAAAATAAATTAACATAAAAAAGTAAGTCAAAATTTGTTCTCTATTCTGGCACCAAATTATCTAGCAGTTCACGAATGGAAGCAAGTTTTTGAGAATTCTTTGTTTCAAGCTGCGTTGGCCTCTATCGACACAGTCTAGGAAGGTGGTCGCCATACCCTGGGTTCAGCTCACCCTGCCTGAGCATCGGCAAGTGCTCGTATATCCATGCATATACAATTTATAAATGAATAGTCAAAACTTAAACAATAAAATTTTGTATACGAGATTAAATTGTTAGAAGTTTTCTTACATGGAGCAGAGTCTGGCATCTGACCGTTGTCTTAGTCCCGACACGGGATGCGATACCAAGCTTGCGGTAAAGATTGGCTAGTATACCGCTTCTCCAGGATATATCAATGACGTCATCCACTTTAGATAAATTTAGAATGTACCTAGCATGTATCAAGGTTCCGGACTTGTCCGGAATGCCGATCGATCCTAGGATGAAGAGGATGTATGCATGGGCCACCATGTCAACAGTCCCATCATCATCATCGTCCTCCATCTCCATGAAGTTCTCCACCAAAAATGACAGAAGCATTCCGTACGACTTCTTGAAGCCGGACAGGATTGTAAAACTGGTAGCCTCAACTCCAAGGTGATCTAAGACAAATTTTACGATCTTTTCGTACCATTTAATTGATTTCTCATTGTTGTACATTTTTTTGGTCATGACGCGCCCGGTAACTGGAAGGTCCAGTATCTGATGGACGTCGTCAAGTGTAATGGTCAACTCCCCTACTAGAAGATGAAATGTGTTAGTCTTCAGATGCCATCACTCTACAAAGGTGGATACGAGGGCACTGTCAATTGTCCTATAGGCGTATTGAGCCAAATTTTGAAAGCGGCTCGGTATGACCTTGCTATGGGTGGCCTCCGATAAGCTGTCAAACCGTCAGGCCACGATTTTCTTCCCGTGGCTCACATCCCTAAGCATATGATATATCCTCTGTATGTCGAACAAAAGGAAAATAGTATAATAAATGGAAGCCCTAAACATAACAATTATGAAATATATATATATATATATATATATATATATATATATATATATATATATGGCCCCCCCTCCCGTCGGCTCCCCCCAACCCCCTTCCTCTCCGGGCTCCTCCTCCCTGGAGTCGAGCATCCCTCCGCCGGAGCTCCCTGTGGTCGAGCCCTCGCCCCCCTCGTAGGCCTCTCCCTCCCTCCTCGAGGTCGTGGTCGAGCTCCCTTGCCCCCGGTGGTCATACCCCCCTTCCCCTTCCTCCGCTGACCGATCGGGGGGTGTATGGGCACCCCCCTCCCGTCGGCTCCCCCCAACCCCTCCCTCTCCGGGCTCCTCCTCCCGGGAGTCGAGCATCCCTCCGCCGGAGCTCCCTCTGGTCGAGCCCCCCCCCCCCTCGTGGGCCTCTCCCTCCCTCCCCGAGGTCGTGGTCGAGCTCCCCTTGCCTCCGGTGGTCGTGCCCCCTTCCTCTTCCTCCGCTGACCGCTCGGGGGCGTGTATGGGCGCCCCCCTCCCGTCGGCTCCCCCCTACCCCCTCCCTCTTCGGGCTCCTCCTCCCTGGAGTCGAGCATCCCTCCGCCGGAGTTCCCTGTGGTCGAGCCCCCGCCCCCCTCGTGGGCCTCTCCCTCCCTCCCCGAGGTCGTGGTCGAGCTCCCCTTGCCCCTGGTGGTCGTGCCCCCCTTCCCCTTCCTCCGCTAACCGCTCGGGGGGGTGTATGGGTGCCCCCCCCTCCCGTCGGCTCCCCCCAACCCCCTCCCTCTCCGGGCTCTTTCTCCCTGGAGTCGAGCATCCCTCCGCCGGAGCTCCCCGCGTGCCCCCTCCATCGGGCCGAGCCACCGCCCCTCGGGCTGAGTGCCCCCGTCTCGGGCCGTGAACCCCTTTGGGTCGTGCGCCCTCCTTGATTTGTGCCCCAACCGCTCAGCTCCCTCTCCCCCGCCGGATCGATCTCCACTGCCGGAGCCCGCCGGGCCTCTCCCCCCCTTGGCAGGATCCCCCGCCGTAGCCACCCCCTTCTCGGCCTCCCCCCCGTCTATTAACCTCCCTCTCTCCTAGACTCCGTCATCGGAGCACCTGGCTCCCCATCACACCCCGCCGGAGCACCCCACTGCCGGAGCCAGGCCGACCTCGGGCGACGCGCTTAGGGGGGGCCCGAGGCCTCCTCGTCCAGGCCGCCCCCTCGGGCAGAGTTCCATCGGACAGCGCGCCAGCTGCCTGCTCGGTCTACGAGCCTGTCCTCGGGTTGGGCGCAGGATTTCTCGCAGGGCTGACCGCCCACAAATTTTACAATTTTTAAAATTCAAAATCTAGAATTTTCGAATTTTGAATTCTGAATTTCCACTCTTAATTTTTAGTGTTTTCTACTTAGTTTACTGTTTCCTACTTAGTTTACCAAGGCCATTTTGTGTTTCTGCCTATGGTACCCTTTGTAATGCTCTTTTTGAGCCACCCCTTCCCTTTCAATAAATTCTCTTTTCGAAAATATATATATATATATATATATATATATATATATATATAGTATAATAAATAGAAGCTTACAAACTTAATATACATATCGGGTTCCTTCCATATTTTATAAGCAATGTGGTTCTCAAACGAAGCCAACATTGAGCAACCTAACGGACGGACAGGCTCTTGAGAAGGACCGGGCTCCTAAGAATGACCAGAACCGTCATATGATAGAAGTCGATCAATAGGCAAGTCGTCGTCGTCATCAGAAGAAGCCGGAGGACTAGGAGGAGCTCGTTGCTTCGACCAAGCAGTGGGATGTAAAATGGTTTGGAACCACATTCTCTCCACTTTACGCATAGTAGAAAATGGAAGTAAAATGGTTTGGAACCAAAAGGATGCAACTGCCATGATTACTGACCGAACCAACTCAATATGGCCTCCGAAGGAAAGGCATTGTGATTGCCAACCTTCAATTCTCCTTTGCATATATTCCACCAGGCTTTGGCATTCCTGAGCGCGCCCATAATTAATTTACAAAGAAATCCCCAAGTATTTGACAAGGAGAGTACCTCTGCTAATTTGTAAGATGTTGGCCAGTTCTTCCTGGTTAGAGCAGTGCTTGCTGAAATACACCTTGTTTTTTTCCTTATTCATTTGAAGCCCCGATAAGCGACCAAACTCCTCCATGATTCGCAATAAATTTCGTAGGCCCCTACTGGTCGGAACTAGAAAACCCAGTAGGTCATCCGCATAAATAAAGCGTCACACTATAGGATCAACATTTTTGTATAGCAGAATAATCTGGCTTCTTTCCACAGCCAAGTCCACTAGATATATAAAATATTCCATCACCAAAGTGAATAGGTATGGGGAGAGAGGATCCCCCTGCCGTAATCCTCTGTTGCTAGATAAGTTCCCATGAGGTTACCCCTTTACGAGGACAAAAAAGGATGCCGTAGTTATGCATTCTCGGACCAGTCCTACCCATCTGGGGTCGAATCCAATAGCCTCCATAAGATGACATACGAAGTTGCGGTTAACTGTGTCATAAGATTTTCGCAAGTCGAGTTTCAGACATGCCTTGCTACCCTTGTGTTTGTTGTAGCTTCTCACCATCTCATGGGCCAGTAGGCTATTCTCTGCAATCAGTCGTCCTTTTACAAAACCTGCCTGGTTTGGCGAGATCAACTCTTGCATAACTTCCTCCATTCTGCGGCACATTACTGAAGTAATAAATTTATAAATATAGGTACAATACGCAATGGGCCGGTAATTATCAAGTGCCGTAGCTCCTTCCTTTTTTGGGGATAAGCATAAGGAAGGTGTGGTTCAGCGCCTTCAACAGTTTGCCATTAACAAAGAAATCCTGCACCATGTCTACAATAGTAAGCTTAATATCATTCCAATGAGTATGAAAGAACTTACTATTTAAGCCATCGGGGCTCTGCGCCTTGTTGGGGTCTGCATGCTTCACTACCATCTCGACCTCTTCCAAGCGTTGATTCCCTCTATATGTAACCGTCTTTTTGCAAGTGACCTCCGAGAATACCTCCTGATAGTCATACTGATTTTAAAGATGATATTAGTAATCGACCGCTGCTTTCTGTATTTCCTATGCATTTGTAGCCTCTCATCCTTCCGCATCAATCAGCTTACCAATATTATTCCGATGATGCCTCGTCCAAATGATGTCGTAGAATAATTTCGTGCAACGATCACCATCTTTAAGCCAAGACATTTCGCGCACTGAGCTAGCTGGACTTCTTCTTGTTGCTGTAAGGTCCAAACCTTCTCTAACAGGTCACGCTCCATGATGGCGGCGAGCGGGTCCTGCAGAAACTGCCTTATGCGCTCTTGGGTCTCCTATAGCTGTCCACGTTTGCTGTCCAAATCCAGGCGGGGCTTGGAAGCTTGCCATCGCCTGAGAGAATTTGCCGACCTCCTATATTTTCGTGCCGAAATAGCAATGCGTTGAAGTCCCCTACTAAAAGGAGTGGGAGTTTGTAAACCCTCTTCCCGGATTTTCAAAATTATATTTATATTATCTTATTTATTTGTGTTTAAGATAATTTTTCGTGGAAATGTTGTAAAAAGATATTTTATTATTAAACATGTAATTCAAAAATTAGCTTAAAATTTATGGTTTGATACATACTAATTAGTTTTAATAAAATATTTTCCTTGAAATGTTATTATTTTAATTATAGAAGACATCCCATTACTATTTTTCTGACTTTTAATAGATTGGTTTGAAAATGGTTTCCAAATCATAATTATTTTTAACTAATGAATGATTAATTTATTTATTTTGATTTTAAATTCAAATATAGGATAAGATTAAATAAATAAAGAAAAGTTAGCATTAGTGATCCATATGTATTAAAGCAATTTAAACTTAAGCATAATTAACTTTCTACATCTACGTGATATATCTTGTACAATCTCTGCTTTCCAAAATCCTATAATTTATATACTATATAAATAAATCTTTGTAGTCAATCGGCTTATCTGTGGACCTATTATAGACTTTAACTTAAACTAAATACATAGAGGCTGCTCCTTAATTCCTTTCTTCATCCCTATATATTTATAATAGATAGATGTCCTAACCTATTTGAAACCGGAAAGATCACTCATCATTTGATATGTTCCAATCTGAACCCATGCATATCCTAATCTATCCAATTTTCCACCCTTCTCCCTCTCTCAATATATATATATATATATATATATATATATATATATATATATATATATATATATATATATATAGACGTAGCACAAAACTCTTTCTTTCAATTGTTCGCTCTATGTACAAAACTATGGACCTATCCAGGGACGGAGCTATGTATAGGCCAAAGGGGGCCCTGGCCCCCCCTTAAAATTGATAAAAAGTTCAAAAAAAATTATAGGCCATGTGTTAGTTCAAGCACAATAATGGTTAATGATTCACATAAAGTCCAGTGAACTCACTCAATTATGTCATTTATTTTATAGTCTCCAAACTCTCTACAGTTTTGTTCTTAGTTAAAATTGATCATGCCGATGCTTCTGTCTACAAAACAAAAACTGTAACACAATTCGGCCAACCCACAACAAAGCCAAACATCGACCCCATCCTCTCATTCGTTTGTTGTTTTTCCTTGGCGCTCTAACGACCAAAAGCTTTTCGATGCGTTGAGCATCCCATCTCCTCCAAGTCTCGACTGCCAGCTCTCGCCCAAAATTTTAAATCTTGTGAGCTTCCAAGTCATTTAATTAATTTTATTCTTATCTTGTTAGTCATGGCTTTTGAGCCTTGCTTTTGCTTAGATGCTTACTTTGAAAAGAACATCAGTAAAAATATTGGTTCTATTTTGGCTCCAGACTATTATGACGTGATTATTATTACTATTTTTCTCTTGAAAGAACATCAGTAAAAAATATTAGCTTTGTTCTGATTGGGTGCTCGCCCCCCCCCCCCCCCCCCCCCCCCCCCCCTGTAACGCAAGTCCTAGCTCCGTCCCTGGACCTATCCGACCTCCCATTATTCTCCCTCTACGTCGAGACCTTTCGTCCACAAGCATTGCTGTCATGCCTCGCTGAAGAGCGAAGATGCGAGTGTTTGACCCGATCGTTGCCACAGCCTCAATATCATATATTGCCGACCACCCTCGGCTACCCACTATCGTCATCACCCTTCCGATTCGAGCCACACCCCTGCCACAAATAACCACCAACAATGGCCACCATCGCAAATTCGCGTCCACATCAAATCTGACCGTGTTCACCGTGTCAGTCGGGTCCGACCCCGAGTGTCCGTATCCGTGTCCACATACATCCATAACAAAATATCGGTAACCCAAAACAACAATATTTACATCGAAGGAAAACTCAACTACCGGAACCTCATCGCGAGCCGAGCTTGTGCGCGGGTCTTCAACGCCGTTTTCTCGCGCCTGACCCCGCAAGCGTCGCACCGGACACGGATCCATCGACGGCCTCAAGCTATGTCTGGCGCATCTCCTGCGACCCCCGCCAGCGCCGACGATTTCCCCTCCTTGTCCTCGACCGACGTCTCACGGTCCAGATCCGTCATGAGCTGCGAACCAGCGCCATCTCGCCCCGCCCCTCTTCCGCAAGCGCCACCTCGAACTCGCTGCCTATGCGGCTCCATTCCCTGAGCGCCGACCGCCGTAGTTGTCCAACACGGCGTCGTCGGATCTGGTTTCCAGAGCTCGGGGCCACCGTTGCCCAGCCGGAGACGACAGGGTCGCCGATCTGGTTACTCCGCCAGCGAACGAGCCCCGTCGCCTAGGTGAGCACTCTCCCGACCTTCTCTGTCTCTCTCCCTCTACCTCACGAAAGTGTAAGGTTATTGATATATGGGGTAAAGTGCATTTAAACCCTCATTAGAGTTGCCTCGTTCGCAAAATAAGACCTTTTATAAAATTTAAGCAGTTTGCACCTCCCGCAAAACCGGTTTTGTTCGAAAAGTCCCTTTCCGTCAAAATGACGTTAGAAGTTGCCGTTAGAGCCCATATTTTGGAAAAAAAAAATGTGCACTACTAAAAATATCCCTAATGCTTACATTGGCTGTTGCTGGCTCTCTTTCATTCTCAATATATAAGAATGTTTGTTTGAAACATAAAACCTAAGCTTTATATTTTCTATTTTTTGACCGGTTGGTTGGAAGGAAAAATAATATTTAATTTTTTTTATATTTCTTTTTTTTACTTATTTACTCTCATTTAATGTATTGAAGCTTTTTTTTACCTACAGATCTCAAATCCAACTGTAAATTTTTTTTTTATTCCATTTCTTTTTACTTATTTGCTCTCATGTAATGTTTGAAGCTTTTTTACTTATTCCTTTTTTTTCTCAAGACGTCCAAATAGAAATTATGAAAGAACAATTTATTGCTATTGTGGATTAATTAACCCATTGAAAACTTTATTGACACCAATAAATCCTGGAAGATGATTCTACGGGAGTGCAAATTTTTCAGCAAATTCTTGTAATTTTTTACTATGGGAGGATGAGAAACCGGACCATGCTTCGACATACATGTTTTGTAATTTATTTTTAGATTTTTGACATGTTTAGTAATATTTTAGTTATTTGTTTAAGTAATACATGTGATAAAAATAAATTTGTACCAAGATTTACAATTTTAGTTAGAATTAATAAATAAATAATTACGATAATAGTCATGACTAATAAATTATTAAGTAAGACTATAATGATGATTATAATGATGATTACTAAATTATTAATTAAAATTATTATAATATATAAAATATTAACTATAATTATAACTATGATTAAATTATTATTAATTAATATTATAATAAAATTGTAATTAATACATTATTAACTAAGATTATAATTATTAATTAAGATTATAATTATTATAAAATATTAAATAATATAATATTAGTTACAGTTATCTAGCTCCAAATACGGTTTATCAAACATGCCCTAAGTTAAATGGCTGGATAGTTCAGGGCTAACCGGACATTTGTTAAAAGATTTTTTTTCCAGAAAAAATTTAAGATGAAAACCTACTATTTAGATTATGAACATTTATTTTCGAAAATGACGTCAAGCATGAGAATTCTATCTTTTTAAGAACGGGAGGTTATTTGTAATAATCTTTTTAATATTTTATTTTTTTGTTTCCATTTTTTTAGTTCTTATTTCTTATTTTTTTTTTCATCTTTTTAATAATCTTTTCTAGTTTTTTAAGAGTGACTTTTATTTTCAAATTTGTATAGTTTTTGTTTTTGTCTTTTTTCATTGTTTAAGATTTATCCTCATTTTTTGGTTTTTTGGAATATTTTGCCTATTTTTTATTTTTTTTCATATTTTAATAGTATTTTTTTGTTTTTTATTTGGTATATTTTTTCCAGTTTTTCATCATTTCTATTTTTTTAAGAATTGAATTTTTTTTTGTATTTATCAGTTTTGTTTTTCCCAAAAATATTTATATATTCGTTAAATAAAAAATAATTTATGAAAAAATAATTTTAAATAATATTTATCCACTTTTTTGGCTGAACTAACCGTTTTTAACAAGTTAATATTAATTAAAATAATTTTAATAAATAATTTTACTTACAAAGACCATTTTCTCTTTGTTAATACTTATCCACTTTTTAACAAGTATTTTTGCGTAACCGTTTTTAACAAAATAATTTTAGAACTAACCGTTTTTAACAAATTAATATTAGATAGCCCAGGGGTAAAATGGGCAAAACAATCTTATTTTAACACCCGTTAACAGAAAAGTTAGCGAAGGGGGTGATTTGAGCATTATCGTAATCTTTTGGGTTTTTCGGATCAACGAGTCTTTATTTGCATTTTCGTGACATCTAAGGAGGGTTTAAATGCACTTTACCCTTGATATATGGAATATATTAATTAGACTTGACCTCTTATATAAATAAAATATTGTAATAAATACACCATTTTGAACCGAACTAAATGGGCTGGGGCACCTAGCTGACGTAGGGAGAAAGGAAATTTATTTCACTTCAATCCTTCTCTCTTCTTTTGCCTTTTCAGTACAAGTCATAATGAAGACTTTTATTCTTGTGCATTAATATCATTTATTGTTATACTAATTTATTACTTTATTACAATTGGTCGTAGAAAACGTTTTATTATTAAAAATAATAGTATTATTATTATCTTAATATTTGTTATAATTAGACAGTGATTATATTATTTACCTTCATTAATATATATATATATATATATATATATATATATATATATATATATATATGAAATACGTAAATTCATATGAAATAAATTTCTAAAATTTATATTTATGACAATATTACATTTGGCTTTGAGGCCTACGGGTGATTTCAAATTGGGCGTTGATCCCTAAAAATATAATTATAGTATTTTGTTATTATTTAACATATAGTTGTTAGGTTTTATGCCAAAAATATGACTATATTTTTTTAGGATATTTCAATAGTTATTTCGACATATAATTATATTTTACTAAAAATAGATTTTGCTCTAAAAATGATTATCTATATTTTAAATATATTACTTAAAAATATTTTACTTTCGTTTCTAAATATATAAATAATTTTTCCAAAGGTTGGGCCTTAATTTTAAATAGAGTTTGGGAATATTTACAGTATATTGGTTTGAAATAAATAAATAGAAGAGGTCAAATATTTTTCTAAGATAGATTACGACTAAAGGAATAACTCTTAAATCAAATTCCCTTCAAGATTAATCTTAAACGCGACTAATCATTATTCCTATTTTCTTGCACATTCGAACTCCATCACATTGACACTAGCCAATTGGACTAATCTGAACCCAACGAGATGGCTTGTTTCACCAGCTAAGGACCTCAGGCAAGTGCATATAATGATTGTTACCGTTTCTGATAGTTTCCTTTATATGTTACACATATGTCTTGTCGTTTGTTGACACGCTCGTCACACGGAGATTACTGTCATGGAATTATTATTCATCTTGACTATCTTTTACATGATTATCCTACTTGCGACTTGATTCCATGAGTAATAGCTGGGAGAAAAAATATCTTAGTAGATGTGTGAACTACCCATTCCATCCCTAAAGTGTCTATACTTGACTAATAGCAGCTGCACACGACACGTGTAGGGAGCCGAATTTACCTCTTAGCAGTTCACATGTCGAACCAAATATTTCAACACACGTAGATAGTTCTTGTTTCAGTTGTTTCATCAAGTTCCTCGCCCCTTGCCATGCTTTACATGTTTACTTGCTAGAATTGCCTATCCTTTTCCATGATACCATGATGCTTGTTACTTCCTAGTTTTCACTTCTCATATGCTGTTTTTATGTTCTGTGATTATGTTATATTTCAGATAGCTATCATATGTGTGCTCATTTCATTCCTGACTGAAAACCAACATTTTTCAGGGTAGCCGTGACTACTCCTAGCTTTGGAGAGATACGGGTTTACTTGCAGGCCAAAACCTAGAAATTATTTAGATAGAGATGTTGTGGTCATTTTCAATATCTGTAAGAATATTGTACTTTCTTTAAATGTAAATCTTGTGATTAATATAGCAATGGGAATGAGCAATAAATATTATTTATGTGATTTTTAGCATCATAGCTGTGACAGCGTTCGACCGCCTACTCTGCGGTATAGGGTGGCTTGGTCACGCACTCGTCTTCCGAAAAATAGGTGTGGATCGTGACAGAGTTTGTAATAAATTTCTACAATTGCACTGAGTTGGATAATGCTTTGCCAAAGCGTCCTGTGGAGACGTCTATCATTATGCCCGTACATCGTACCAAAGATGAAGGAAAACCCTCCCTTATTGGAAAACTGGCAAGTAATAATTTGATTAGTCTACACAAGGAGAGTACATGTCCCACATCAGCCATATTCTGGCTACACCACATATCTCCAAAGTGTCCAAGTGATTCCAGCCTGTCTATATCCTTCTAGATAGCATATTGGATGTTTTGATTTTTGTTTCCAGTAATGCTAGTATAGAACATTGAGTCTTCATTACAGTATCTTTGATTTTCCTCCAACGTCCAATCGAGCAAGCTCCCCGCGTATTCCAGGTAAGAATCCTCATTAAATTTGCTGATTGGCATGACCAATATCCTTCTCCAAACTCGCCCGAAGGTCATTGGTGAGTTCAGTACAAATTCCAATCTCCGTTCATATATTCGTGTCTTCTTCTTGTTGGCTCAACATGGTAAGAAATTGCCACCTGGGATTGTTCTCACACAAAGCCTCTGACTCCACGGTATTGCTTCCTGGTACCTCGTCTCTGCTGTACACTACTTGATGCCTCTTTCTAGTCTTATAGCTAGTAGGAGGACCATGATTGCTTCCTCCTTGAAGGGCCGCGGAGGATTTCAGTAGCAGCCTTGTCTCCCTATTTCCTTGCCCAATAAATGGCACCATTCTTCCTTCAAAGTTAACATGCTGTTTGTTCACCCTCTATATTTGGCTCGTCCATCTTGTTCCTTTTACCCAAACTGCTTGTTATAGGCCTTTTAGCCGATGTGTCTCCAGTAATGACAACCGCAAGGCAATCTCCTACCTTTCTTTCCTCCCAAGTAGAGACCCTTGGTGATGGGCGGTCCGTCACCACCCGAGCAGTAGATAGTTGTCTTCCCTCCGAAGAATCGAGCTTCGTCGTCTGCATATTTTCTTCCTCCATCATATTAGCGGTGCCTCTTTATTCTAATTCTTTGGTAGATGCATGCATGGAGGAGAGTTCTTCCTCTGGTTGTACGATCTCCTCTTGTCGGGGGCAAAGACGGCTCGTATGTCTAAGACATAGGTATCGAGAATAGACTGGTGGTACCCATTCGTACTCAACAGCTTGGGTTAGGATGGCACCATCAGGTAGCGTGAACTCCACCTGCTTTGGTAGTACCGTGGTAGCCATTATCTCTATGAATGCTCTGGCATAACTAATTCTAGCTTTGGACGCGGTCACTTCATCTGGCTTCAGAGGCGTCCCTATTAGGCTTGCTAACTTCATCATGATAGCCTCACTCCAATAGGGGGTCGGGAGATGTGGGAAGAATATCCAAACTGGCACTGTGTGTAATAGCTCCTTCTCGCATTTGGCATTCACCCGCCATTCGTTGAGTATGATGAGACGACCATCAAAGGTCCATGGTCCCCATTGAGGATTCATATGTAATCATCTTGCAGCCCAAATTTGATAAAAAGAACTCGCTCTCCCATGAGTAAACTTCCATGATACCTCTCGGTCTCCAAGTTCGGTGAGCATATCTGAACTGGGTGTAAAATGGCTGATCGCCCATTACATAGACGATCAGCGTATGCTTCCAATACTCTGTTGTTTCCGCTAGGTCCTCCTCTGTGATCTTCGCAACCCTTCTATTGTCTTCTAGTATTTTTGGCTCTACGTATCACCATGGAAGAGATGCGTCATGAGAGGCTGATCGGCAAAGATCAGCCCAAGATTTTCCCACTCCCGGTAGAGGCGGTGGGAGGTCTGGTGGAGATTGAGTTTGGGTTACGGTTGGGGTTACCGGCGGCCGCACCATGTTTACTTAGACCTGGTTATTCTCCCTCGGCTTAGCTTTCACTTGTCGTCGCATTCGTTCCTGGTCGCCGCCGGCCTTGGCTCTTCCCTCCATCATCCCCTCTGGCTGTCGATTCGCCCGGCCCTCGTCATACCGCCGGTAGTCATCAGCCACCCACAGTCCGCGTCCTCCGCCAATTCCCTTGTGCCGAGGTTGCGGTGACCCCTGGTAGGCGCTCTCCTCCTTTTCGTCACAGTAGTCCACCTGTGCTCTTCATCCTTCCGCGAACTGTCTTCTGGATCCCACGTCTTCATGAGGCCATGGCCGTCGGAGATTTCAGTGGGATTGTCGCCTCCCGCCGCTAGCACCATTAGGGATTTCAGAGGGATTATATATATATATATATATATATATATATATATATATATATATATATATATATATATATATATATATATGTTTGCATTTAACCACGTCTAGTACATGTTAGAGTGAATTAAAATTTTGTTTATACTATCTTTTCATTTGTTTTTTTTTATCATCTCACTATATTTTAGATATATATTGTATTGGAATTTGCTTTAGTATGGTTTGGGCCAAAACAAACTATTTTTTCAAAATCGTTTTGGAAAAAGAAAAAAAAAAGTGTACATAAACCAACAAACTAACGTATTTGTAAAAAAAAAACCTCTTTTATCTTCTTAATTACTATATACCTAATATTAGATTAAATTAAATTAAATTTAAACTAAGTTAACTTTTAAATTATAGATGAGATTATTTGTTTAAACCTAAAATAATATATTCTATTTATCTTCTTACTATATACCTAATCTTAGATTAAATTAAATTTAAACTAAGTTAAATTTTTAATTATGAATGTGACTATTTGCATATCCCAAATAGTATTGTAAAGAAACTGATCATTTTTCAATATTGATAACATAAATAATAAATTCAAAAATAGTTCCTCAGCTACAAAAATATTATAAAGTGTCAAAATAACAATAAATATATAAGTTCATAACATCAAGCAATAAACCGTCCAATAAGTATCATTATCGTAAGCTAATCATTATGTCAACCCCAATTTGCATAAGAAAAGTGAGAGTATATAATTCATACACACAAAAATTCGGATAAAATTTATCCCACAAGCTGTGAATGACATAAATAATTAATTTTTGTACATAATTTGATATCATTCATTCCAAAATTAAGCAAAATTAGATTGAGATTAAGCAAAATTTGTTTCATTCATAAATTAAACACTGGAACAAACTAAGCACATAAGAATGAATTTTAATCTAGTTTGATAAAAATTAATCTAATTTAACTTAATCTAATGTAAATTTGAATTTTATTTAAAATTTATTCTAATTAATTACTTATAATTTTATTCTTTCTATATAAAAAGATATAGAACTCCAAGATGGGAAGAAATTTATTCTTTCTATATAAAAAGATATAGAAATTCAGGATGGAAAAAAATTGAAACTCCATACAGTAAGTAGAATTCTTAATTCAAAATGTAAAAAAAAGGTTAATAAACACAAAAAATAGAAAACTATTAAAGTTTAAGATAAAGGGTCCAACCTGAAGTGAGTAGGAGAATTTTAGAAATTTTGTTTCATTTTCTTTCGTTCGGAGAATGCTGTAAAACTCAAAGCAGAAGAGATTTGATGTCAAAATAATTTTAAAAAAAATTATATCTATACTTAACAAAAAAAGGAATTAACCTAAAAAATTATTCGTAGAAGAATAAAAAACTTTGTTTTCTTTTGTTGGAAATCGAACACACCCTACAAGCAATCTGATACCGTGTCTGGGACGTAGTCGCAGCGAAAACTTAAGCCAATACACCTAAAATAACCAACCCCGTCTACCGAACACCAAGAACAGATAAAAACAAGTATATGGTCGTGAATACGTCATCTGGACAAATCCCAATGTATATAACTCAGTTTAATTGAGAAAAAATAATCTTGAATCATTTGCCCTAATAGGTTCAACCCCATCACCATAATCATGAAGAAATACAGAGATTACAATGAAATCACTCACCAATCTGTAGCAATATTCCTAACCGAAGTTAACGAGTCATCGATCAGATCTCCTCCTTTCTTTTGTATTCTATCGCGAATCCCTAAGAGCAAAGTGCAAACTATCATTTAGATCTCCTGTGGATGAACACCCCGAATATCAACTTTGTGCTTTGCTTTGTGCCTCCACCATCATCCCATATATATATATATATATATATATATATATATATATATATATATATATATATATATATATATATATATATATATAAGATGAATTTATTCTAGGTCATAGCAGGATTTCCTAAATATGAATAAAATAGGAATCATGTTATACCTAAAACAGCTACTCATATTCCAGACTGGATCCAATAATCTCCTAATCTAGTCTAATGAGACGGTATTGACCCCATCGCTCTCAATTGGACTCCATGCATGTCGCCCCATGACAAAGTTCCAGCTCTCCAGTGTAGGAATGAAATCCTAAAGCAGAATACTCTAGAGGGGAGAGTGAATAGAATAGGTAGCGGAATATTGCTAATTAAAAATCAAGTTAGCAATTAGATCACAGATATAATAATAATCACAAATTAAATGACAAAAATAAAAGAGTGGTCAGAAGGCAAACGCAAATACCGACATTTATACTGGTTTTCCTCTTGTGAGAACTAGTCTAGTCGAAAGAACTCTAGCTTCCAGTTGAATCCACTATTGAAAAATCCTGCAAGTTAAGCTTTAGAAGAGAAGAGTTGAAAGTGAATTGGTGATTTGAAATGATCGAAATCCTTCTCTATTTAGAGTTTTTTCAAAGACAGAACTCTGACAGAATTCGGACAAAATTCGGACAGAACTCTTTGTAACAAACAGCAACTGAAGGGAGACCAAGTTCAAAATTAAACGTTCACATAACGTTCAACTTGGCCAAACTCTAGCCGAACTCTGGCCGAGTTCTGCTAGGGTTCTGCCAGTTGATTTTGAGAAAAGTCATTTTGGCTTTTTGAAAAGTCCTTCAGAAGCTTTCTGTAAAAAACATGTTTTTCAAAAACATAGGCCATTTTTAAAAGGATAGGGTGATTTTGAAAAACAATTTCGGACAGCCTATTTGCCAGTACGACTTGGGGTACAATGTATTCCTAGACTCAATAAAATGAAAAATTACATTGCTTTGAAGAAAATACATTCTGAATGGCAAACAGCTTCGGTCTTGAACATAGTAGATATCCATCGTTGAGCAATATCCAAAATATTGTAGGTAAACATCTGAATTGACTTGCATTGATATCGAGACAGAGTTTGATCAATTATTAAAATCAGGTTTGACCATGACCAATGGGCCAACAATCTCCTCCATTTTGATAATTAACAAACCTTGTCGATATAACATCTAAGTTTGGATCAATTCAAAAATGTATCAAAAAAATTGTTCATAACCTGTATTCATGAAGATGTTAGATTTTATTTCTCCCCCGTTGTCACTTAGCAAAATAATTGCAAAAGAGAAAGCTCCCCCGCAATAAATGCATAAGTAACAAACAGTAAAGAAACACAAAAAAATTATATAAAAACATTCATCACATGCATGGTATAAACAGGGAATAAAATAGACAGATATAAAACAACACAGGCATGGTATTTGTCACAGGCAGTTAATATGAAGCATAAAGAAAGATAATGCTAGAAGAAAGCTGAAACAAATAAAGTGTTGAATAATAAACTAAGCCAAACTGAGGCATAAAAACAACTGTCTATGTAAGTCAGATAGCATAACTAAAATAAGAGTACTGATAGTATCTTAGAATGTCAGAGTATTTCCAAGTAAACAGAAGACAAAATATCAGTCTCAATATTTAACATCTCAAAAATCATCATCCTCATCATCATCATCATCGGCTACAGCGCCAACATGTCCAGATGGACCAGTTCCAGAAGTACCAGCTCCAGAATTATGAGGAGTGGCACCAGAAGTACGATACCAATCGTAGGCGTTCCCTGGCTAGAACAGAGAGTGGACCGCCGCATCATCAATACGGTAGCCAGAAACAGAAGGGTCTCGAGGTAGAGAGCTAGCAGAGTGACCCGTACGTGCAAATCTCATATCGGCGAAGGAGTTGACAATAGCCTGGAACCGAGTCACGTCATGGAACTCATGTTCCCTGGAAGTGTCAACATAAAAGGACTACAGATCAAAAAGGTGCTGATGAATACCCTCAAAGGTCATAGGGTAAGACTGAGGAGGACCAGGTGCTGTGGGAGTAGGTATAGGAGGAGCAGGTGCAGTAGGTGAAGGAACAGTGGCAATGCTGCGACGAGAGAGTTTGAAGACTTGGGCTCAGGGTTCAGAGCACAAGTGGATAAGTCATTATCGAATCTCTGAAAGATGCATGGGATGATCATCGCATAAGAGAGGTTACGGTTTCTTTCGCGACATCTACCTATCATCTGAATGATAGTCTTAGGGAAAGAGAAAGGAATCCCCTTAAGAATGTGATATAGAGCAGAAAGCTCAAGTGCAGTGACATCATCTTTGGAAGTAGATTTTGGAAGTAAAGTGGAATAGATGATGCAATGTAATTCATAGTTAAATAAGTTCAAGTTATTGGCCTTGAACTTTCCAGGACGAACACGTGCGGGGGCACAAAGCTCATTCTTGAAACTAACGAGAGTCGTACAATCGGAAAAATCAAAATCAGTGATGACATCGAGCGGGGCACCTTCGTTTGGAATACCAAGGATTTCCGCTAACGTTTCATAAGTAAACTCGATATCTATCCCTCCGACACGTGTTCTCGCGGTAAAAGTGTCGAACACGAAATTACAGTAAAATAATCTAATGGCATTAGTAGCTATAGGGAATTGTAAAGTAACAAAGTGTTGTAATCCTAATACCTCAAAGTAAAGACGGTGGTCGGGAAAGACAGTCCATTTGATCGGAGATCCGGTACAAATAGTACGCATAATAAAATCGGCATACCACAATAGGTCTTGGTCGAGAGTTTTGAAGTAAAACTCGTCCGATGCACCGTCATCCAATTGGACCGGAGAAAAGAGGGAATCCGAATGCGGATCCGAAGACGATGCCTCTTCATTGGCATTGGTCTTCTTCCTCTTGAAATGATTGAATCCCTTAGGCATTATATCCCAAAATCTAGAAACCCTAACAATTGGAAAGTGAAGGAGAGAAGGAATTATACCTTCTGAGAATTGGATATGCTGTGGACGATAAAATTCTTCGTACGAATCCAAAGTTTGGACGAAGATCTCTACGTGGATTGGAAGAAGGAAGGTAGAGACGAACTAGGGTTTAGGGGGCACGACTGCTGCTGTTTTGATGATGTTTGGAAGAATGAAGAAGAGGGGACCTCGGGTTCTGACTGGTACATATATATACCCAGCCGAACTCATATATATATATATATATATATATATATATATATATATATATATATATATATATATATATATATATATATATATATATATATATATATATATATAAAATAATAATAAGGCCATATTTTTTTTATTAATTCGTTTCAAATGTTTAATTCAGAGTTTAGTAATTTTAAATCTTAAAATAATATAATTAATATTATTTTAGAAATTAATATTCTTTACTCAGCATCTGTCTCAGATTAGCTGTAGGAGTACAGTCCCAGCTAACGGAGGTTCATCGGGGAACTCTTAAATACCGCTTCGCTTCGACCGTAGTCGTGGTGACAGACAGACTCTTTTTAGGCTTGTCTCGAAAACAGTTATTGAGTATCGAATAAATAATTAATAAAACAAAATTAATTAATATTATTGACATCTAAAATTCCTAATTCTCGACGTAAATAATTGAAACGATCTTCCGCTAGAGGTTTTTAAATATGTCAGCTAATTGATTCTGTGTGTCTATGTATACAAGGTCTATATCTCCATTTTGTTGATAATCTCTAAGAAAGTGATGTCTAATCTCGATATATTTAGTACGAGAGTGACATACTGGATTCTTAGTCAAATTAATAGAACTAGTGTTGTCACAAAAAATGGGTATGTGTGTAAAATGCAATCCATAGTCTTCTAAAGTTTATTTCATCCACAAAATTTGTGCACAACAACATCCTGCGATGATATACTCAGCTTCGGTTGTTGATAATGCAATAGAATTTTAATTTTTACTAAACCATGAGACTAGATTTTTTTCTAGGAAATGACATGTGCCGCAAGTGCTTTTTTATCTACTTTGCATCCGGCAAAATCAGCATCAGAATAACCGGTTAGGTCAAATAACGTTGTTTTGGGATACCATAAGCCGACAGAAGAAGTGCCTTTAAGGTATCGAAAGATATGCTTAACTGCGCACAGATGTGATTTCTTAGGATTAGCTTGAAAGCGTGCACATAGAAAAATACTAAACATAATGTCTGGTCGACTAGCAGTTAAATACAGTAAGCTACCGATCATACCTCGATACTTACATATGTCGACAGGTTTGCCTTGTTCATAAATATCAAGCTTGATTGAAGTCGCCATTGGAGTGCTAAGTGGCTTGACTGCTTCCATGTCGAACTTCTTTAATAGATCCTTTGTGTAATTTACTTTATTTATGAATGTCTCATTGTTGGTTTGTTTGATTTGCAGTCCGAGAAAGAATTTCAGCTCTCCCATCATGCTCATCTCAAACTCATTCTGCATATATTTTAAAAATTCTTGACAAGAGATTCATCAGTAGATCCAAAAATAATATCATCTACATAGACTTGAATCAAAAGAATGTTGTTATTCAAAGATTTTATAAACAAAGTAGTGTCAACCTTTTCCTTTGAAAACCCGTTATCAAGTAGAAAATAGCTTAGACGATCGTACCAAGCACGAGGGGCTTGTTTCAAACCGTATAAGGCTTTCTTCAACTTAAAATATATCCAAGAAATTTAAAATCAGTAAAACCAGGAGGTTGAGCTACATAAACATCTTCTTTTATAAAACCATTTAAAAATGTGCTTTTAACATCCATTTGAAATAATTTAAAATTATGAAAACATGCAAATGCACATAATATGCGAATGGAATCTAATCTCGCAACTGGGGCATAAATCTCATCGTAGTCGATACCTTCTTCTTGATTGTATCCTTGAGCTACGAGTCGAGCCTTATTATGAGTCACTAAACCATTCTCGTTCAGTTTATTTCGGAATACCCATCGGGTACCAATGACCAGATGATCAACGGTCTTGGGAACAAGTTCCCAAACTTGATTCTGTTCGAATTTGTTTAATTCCTCTTGCATAGCATCTAACCAAAAATTATCACTACATGCTTCTTTAATATTTTTGGGTTCAAACTGCAAAACAAAAGCAACACAAGAAGCTATATCTTTATTGGAGGAACGAGTACTAACACCCTTGGTAATCTCACTAATTATCAAGTCCTTTGGATGATTAGCCAAGAATCACATCTCTTTTGGTGTAGTCTCCGGATTGCTAGTTTCGGCTTCTTTGCTTGAAGGTTCATCTGATGCTTGATGTGATGGTTCTGTATCTTTGTGTGAAGGTTTTGCAGTAGCTGTACTTGGTATGATTAAGTCTTCATTGTCATCATCGTCTAAGTATTGATTTAGCTCATCAAACTTGACATTGATAGATTCTTTGATGATCATGGTTATTTTATTAAAGACTCTGTATCCTTTGCTCTTTGCTGCATAACCTAAAAATATACCTTTATCGGCCTTTTCATCAAATTTACTCAAATTATCTTTAATATTAAGAATAAAATATTTACAACCAAAAATATTGAAATATGAAACATTTGGTGTTCTATCAAACCATAGTTCGTAGGGAGTCTTCTTCGATATAGGTCAAATTAGAACCCTATTGAGAATATAGCATGCTATATTTACAGCTTCAGCCCAAAAGTATATAGGTAGACTAAACTGGTTCAACATTACTCTAGCCATTTCAGATAGAGTTCTGTTCTTACGTTGCACAACTCTATTTTGTTACGGAGTCCTAGGGCAAGAGAATTCATGCAAATAACTGTGTGTGTCACAAAATTGCTTGAATTCTGCATTCTCAAATTCGTCGCCAAGATCACTACAAATACGAGTAATCACGAATACTTTTTCATTCCATACTTTCTTGCAAAAGGTGACAAATTCTGATAATACATCGTTCTTGCGTGCAAGAAAATAAACCCATGTATATCTAGAGAAATCATCTATAATGACAAATGCATATAACTTACCACCTAGACTAGCAATTTTACTGGTTCAAATAAGTCCATATGCAACAGTTGTAAAGGTCTAGTGGTACTTACAGCGTTCTTGGGTTTGAATGCGAATTTGGTAGCTTTGTTCTTTTCACATTCACTACATACCGTATCCTTCTTGAAAGAAATGTCCGGTAAGCCGCGTACCAACTTCTTTGTAGATCGTCTTGAAATTGTATCCATGTTTGCATGGCCGAGTCTCATATGCCATAGTTGACTCTAGATGCTTTTGGCCATCAAACATCTACCTGCTTTGTTAGCATCTTCCAACAAAATAGAAAACATATATGTTGTCTTCCCTAATACCTTCAAATATAGTACTACCAGTTGAACTATCAACTATAGTACATTTATCTTTGACGAAGTTAATACCATAACCGTGATCAGCTAAATGGCTTATGCTGAGCAGATTATATTTTAACTCAGTAACTGGACATACATCTTTAATCACTGGATAGGGAGCCTTACCAATGTCACCGATACCGATTATGTACCCTCTTAGATTATTATCGAAGAGACATATCCTTCTTTATTCTTCTTCGATAGTGTTGCGAATAGTGAAGATTCACCGGTCATGTGCCGTGAGAAACCGCTATCAAGGATCCATTTGCTTCTAGCATGTGAAGGGCGTCCCACCTACAAAATAATTTGCAGATGAAACTCTTGGTACCCATTTCTTGTAGGGTCTTGACTGGTTAGTTTTTGGTATCTATGCATAAACATTTAAATCTACTAACTTTCTGATTCTACATGCAGAAGATATATGACCAATGAGGCCACAATAATGACATTTAGCATGTTGAGGTTTGAAAGTAGTGTGAGGTGCATGATTGGTAGGTTTTGGTTTTCTAGTATAGAAGAATGCATGCCTATTTGTCTTCTTGGGCATAGTTTGGTATGGTTTGGTCTGACAGTGTTGGGCGTGTCCCGATGATTCGGTAATTGACACGTGTTAGAATAGGAAGCAGCAACTTTAGGCCATTTTCCTAAACTAATTTCCAACTTTTTGGAAGTTTCATATAATCTAGTATAGTCAGATGTGTGTGATTCTAATCTGACTTGTGCACATTGGAGACTCTGTCTCTCCTTAGATAGGTCTTCCTTTAACTGGATGATAGTTTGGTCTTTTACTTCGGATAGCTTAACAGTCTCGTGTAACAACAATTTAATAGAAGAAAGCTCACCAGACTCATTTAAAGAGTCATTATTTCTAACATGATCTAATTGGTCGGTATGTCTTCCTATTTCACCTTTGTACTCTTTGAGTACCTTCTTAGAGGTTTTATATTTACTACACAGTTTTTTGTAATCATTTAGCAGGTCATTGAAAGCCTCTCCTAGTTGCTCAAAGGTGAAATCATCATAAGGATCAAATAGAGGATTAGTGATTACCTGATCGCAAGCCATCAAGCATACATTTGCAGCTTCATCTGATTGTTCGTCTTCTAAGTCGTTGGCTTCACTTTCATGCCATATGCTTGTGTTGGCATACTTTCTTGATGTAGATTTCTTCAGGTAGCCATTGTCATATTTGCTGCTTTTCTTTGATGATGATGCTGTAGGACAATCTTTCTTCATGTGTCCTTTCTTCTTGCATTCGTAGCAAATAGGATCTTCTTCGTTGTTGTTGTTGTCTTTGTTGTCTTTTGTTCTCCTATTAAATCTCATGAACTTCTTGAATTTTTTTACCAGAAGAGCTTGATCTTCAGAGTCGGAGTCGCTGTCGTTAGAATCATCTTCGATGGTTCTTCTATGTTGAGCCTTGAGAGTGATCGACTTATCTGACTTCTCTTTGGCGTAGCATCTTCAAAGTCTTGAAGTTCTAACTCATGAATGAGTAGCTTACCCATGAGTATTTCTAGAGACATTGTTGAGAGGTCGTTTCCTTCAATGATTGCTGTAGCCTTTGGAATCCAGTTCTTTGTAAGGGCTCGTAGAAGTTTGCAAATCTTCTTATGGTTACTGTAATCTGAAGACAGAGGATTTATAATATCCAAGAATCTTGTAAACATCTGAGTGGCTGATTCACTTGGCTTCATTTTGAATGCCTCGTGCTCCTGAGTAAGTCTGCTGATCTTTGACTCCTTGACTTGTGTTGTTCTTTCGTGGGTTACTTCGAGATATTTCTACACCTTGTTTGATGTTGTACAGATAGACACCATGTTGAATTTAGTTCTGTCTAAAGCACAAAATAGAGCGTTAATAGCATGTACGTCAAGACTGGCCTTTTTTTTCATCCTCTGTATATTTGTCATAGGGTTTTTCAAATAAAATACCATCAACATTAATACGAGGGAGCTTTCTATAGCCATCAATAACTACATACCATAATTTAAAATTAAGAGATTTCATAAAAAAATTCATACGTGTTTTCTAATAAGTGTAGTTTGTGCCGTCAAACAGTGGAGGTCTGTTTGTGGCTTGGCCTTCACTTGTAAATTTCACAGTTGCCATGTGTAATGCTGTGATCTATATAACAATTAAATATAACTGCAATTTTACCTTGTTTTATCTGTATAACCCGCTCTGATACCAATTATATGAACAAAATCGTAAAGCAGAATACTCTAGAGGGTGAAGAGAGTAGACAGCAGAATATTGCTAATTAAAAATCTCGTTAGCAGTTAGATCACAGATATAATAATAATCACAAAGTAAATAACAGAAATAAAAGAGTGATCAGAAGGCAAACGGAAAAACCAAGGTTTATACTGGTTTCCCTCTTGTGAGGACTAGTCCAGTCGGAAGAACTCTAGCTTCTAGTTGAATCCACTATTGGAAAATCCTGCAAGTTTTCATACGAAGTCCTTACAACTTCTACAAACGTGAGCTTTGATACGAAGAACTCGACCAACTTCAATTGTGAAGAGTTGTATCTTCAATCAAGCCTCTAATTACAATAGCTCTTAAAACTTTTAGACCGCACCGTACTGGCAAATCGACTAGAGGATTGTAACTGGCTTGGGATTTGAAAATAGAAGCTTTTAGAACTCTTTGGAAGAAATATAAGCTTTAGAAGAGAAGAGATTGAAAATGAATTGGTAATTTGAAATGATCGAGATCCTTCTCTATTTATAGTTTTTCCAAAGACAGAACTCTGACATAATTCGGGCAGAATTTGGACAGAACTCTTTGTAACAAACCACAACTGAAGGGAGACCAAGTTCAAAATTAAACGTTCACATAACTTTCAACTTGGCCGAACTCTGGCCGAACTCTGGCCGAGTTCTGCTAGGGTTCTGCCAGTTGATTTTGAGAAAAATTATTTTGGCTTTTTAAAAAGTCATTCAGAAGCTTTTTGTAAAAATAATATTTTTCAAAAACATAGATCATTTTTAAAAGGATAGGGTGACTTTGAAAAACGATTCCGGACAGCCTATTTGCCAGTACGACTTGGTGTACAATGTATTCCTAGACTCAATAAAATGAAAAATTACATTGCTTTGAAGGAAATACATTCTGAATGGCAAACAGCTTCGGTCTTGAACATAGTAGATATCCATCGTTGAGCAGTGTCCAAAACGTCATAGGTAAACATCTGAATTGACTTGCATTGATATCGAGACAGAGTTTGATCAATTATTAAAATCAGGTTTGACCATGACCAATGGGCCAACATCCCGTTCCACTGATCTCTTATTCCCCGAGGTGATTTGCATTTTCATCGTATTCAGCTCCTCAGTTGTCACGTTGACGCATATCATGCATAATACCCCATTTACCACTAGGATCCTGTCGATATCAATAACATGGCCAAGACCCAAATCCCTGATAATCAGCCTCATCGTAAGTCTCGGCTGCCTATCCTCGACTTTTGTCTTCCATCGGATCATGCTACCATTATGTCGATCTTCTTCACCCTTAGCTGGCCTAACCAAACGGATGGTACAGTCCTCTTAAGATTTGAACTCCTGAACCTGTCCACCTTCGTATCTAACATTGAAGCTCCTATGTACACATGCATCCTAGAGCAGAATATGATGCATTAAGCACGCCATCGATGACTTAAGGGATATCAGTTGTAACTCGACCAACAGTTACGCAACCAATGGTGCCTACACATACGACCGATTCTGAAGCCATTTGTGCCCTCCATGCTCGCTTTGACCCTATAAACGTTCGAAAGAAACTTCAAAAACTTGGAATAAGACAACCTTATCCGTTCGAGTGGAACAAACTTGTTTGCTGTCACTGATTCTGTTCAATAAAAAAAAACACCTCATCAATTCATGAACTACATCGACTCCCAAATAGTCCACTACCATGGAATAACACATTACTCACCTAGATATTTATTGGTGCATAACCGATGTCATTTATAACCTACAGTCAAATTTTGCATTAGCACAACGCAGTGTGATCAATGGTCCATATTTATTTTAAAGGATGACCTAGCCAAAAAAAATGTAAGTACTATCCCGCTGCTTGGGCTTAAAGTACCTGGTGCCGATAACTGGGGCAAATGCCCTCAACACAATAATAACAACAACCCCACCCACAGTGGCAAGGGAAAGGAATCTCTTGCATTGACATTTCCAGAAATGCCCCCAGTCTAGGCAAAAAAGGTTCTAATGACCCTAAACCAAAGGAGGAATATTTCTTTGACGATGACGACTGTAGGATCGATGGCACCTCTAGAGGAGGATGAATAGAGTATAGTGAAAGAAATATCCGCAATAAAAAATAGGCAGTTAAAGAAAATATAGATAGATACTTAAATGTAGTAACATAAAGCAGTAAGTAAATAGGAAGAAGAAAGCAATACGCAGATACCGAGATTTTATACTAGTTTTCCTCTGAGAAGACTAGTCCAGTCTTGAGGACTCCTTCTTGATGTTAAATCTACTATTTGAAATAGAGCTTACACCGCGTGCTTTACTCCGAAGAATATGCCAACTTCTACATCGTCGGGTTTTTATTCGAAGCCCATGATCAAACTTTAACAATGTCTGAAAAAAGCTTTTATATTCCAAGCTTGTACAACTCGAATACTCCTAATCGAAAACCACCAGCTCTGAGAAGAATGGGAGTTGTCTTAGAAATGTGCAGATTGAAACTCGTTGTAATATGAAGCTTAAAATAGATAGAGAAGATGAAGAATGGATTGAGTGAGTAAAATGAAAAACTCTTCTCTATTTATAGGTATATTTGAACCAGAGTTCGGGCAGAACTCGGCTAGGCAACGTTCATATTTTTGAACGTTTGAGATCCAAAAGAATAGGAAAAAGCTGCTGACTAGGAGTGATACAACACTACTAAAATATAGTGAATTAGCGACGACCATATCCGTCGCTAATTCGTCAGCAAATTGACTTAGCGACGAATTGTCGACAGAATTTGACTGGAAAAATTTGTCGAGAAATAGCCCGTCGCTAAAAACGTCTATCGCTAAGCTGTCGCCATTCGACGGCTTAGCGACAGATTGCCGCCAACAAGAATCGTACATTTAGCGACGGCTAGCCGACGTATTTTTGTCAAATCAAGTATCAGGAAGTTTTTGATATTACTTTTTAGCGACGAACAAGTCTGTCGGTAATACGTCGGTAACCGCGTATCAGAGAGTTTCTGATACGCAAAATCTGTCACCAATCGGTCGCTAATAGTCGCTAATACTCGACGGCAGAGCGACGGATTAGCGACGGGATATCCGTCTTTTAGGCTCTGGAAATTTTCATAGTTCCAGAACCTTATCGACGGATATTCTGTCGCTAATCCATCGACAAGGTTATTTCGTGCTAGTTTGCTGACGGATAATCCGTCGCTATGTGGTCGCCAAATTTTGCGCCAATTTTTTCTAACATTTTCTCGCAAAATATTGACAACTGGGCGACGACATAGCGACGGATTATTTGTCCGTCGCTATATGTCCAACGATATAGCGACGAATTTTCGACCGAGATTTACCCTTAAAATTAAAAAAATAATTGGCTGCAATTCGACGGAAGACCATCGTTGTTTCGTCGGTAGTCCGTCGCTTTTAGCGACGGAATACATCCATCGCTAAATATCTATCGCTAAATATTCGTTGCTAAAGCGCTGTATTTTGGTAGTACAAGGGGACCGACTTTGTGTAGAGCTCGGCCCGAGTTCGGTTGCTAGGATTTTTGGATATTTTTGGTTTATGCAGGCTTTTGGATGTTGGTTTGGTTTGAGATAAGATATAGGTTTGTTTTTAGGATAAACTTCTAAATGCCAGTGATCCCGACTCATAAAATAATCTAGACTCAAGAAATAAATAATACATAATAAAGTAAAAAAAAAGTTTGCTAGATGATTAGCTACGATCTTCTGTAGTCATCGTTGAAGTCTTCTTGCGTTCCATATCAAAGTCGGAGTTTTAAGTCAATTATCGAAATCAGGTTGATCATACCTACATGGGCCAACAATCCCCCCATTTTGATAATTTGACAAAACTATGATTGATACTTTAACAATTGTTCAGCTTGTTTGGAATGGCTTGCTAGGATTGGTAGGATACAAAAGTAGCTTCCTCATTGGTACAATATCTTGCTTATGGACTTGCTCAATGATCAAGCCCTCCGAACAATGAGAAATCTAGCAAAAAATATCTCAAACCAATTTTCTTTAGAGAAATATGTATATTTATATGTATTTGAATATTCAACATATATGTAGTATAAAAAGTATCATAGAATTTCTCCCCTTTTTGTCATAGAATCAAAATTGACAAAATAGAAATGTACTCAACACAGATAAAAAAAGGGTAGCTCATAAACTAGTAAGCATAAATGAAATCACATAATTAGAAATGCATAGAGTGCTGAAGTAGAAAACTGATACATAGAGTGCATAAACTAATACATGCCAAACTAAACTGAAATACTAAAAATGATTTGAAGAAGCATATCACTAATACCTAAGCACTAAAAAAACAACTATAACAGACTAGCGGCTTTGTATCACTGGATATAATCCTCAATCATCATCTTCATCATCATCAGCATCTGCTGCCCGAGAAGTTTTCTCGGACTCAGCAGTGCGATATGGATCATAGCAAGTAGTAACATGATCGAAACAACCATGTGCCTTTCGATCATGAATCCGATAACCGAGCACCGATGGGTCACGAACCATGGGCTAGGGTTGCGAGCAAAACTTGCGAGGACCCTAATTTTTGGGAATTATTTTTTATTTATTTTATATGATTTCTATTTGTTAGATTAAATTTTATATTTAATTATGACCAATGAACTTTTTCGTAGCTTTGATTATTGGAGCACGAGAAGCGCCATTCTTTTGAAACATCCTTCACTAGTTTTGAAGTAGACAAGTGCACCTTCAATTTGATATATCATGTCCCATCCAAATTTGTCCCCTAGCATTTTTTTGACTTCGCACAACTTCGGATCAATTTAGGCCGTTTGACCGTTTACCGTTGTTCTAGATCTAACTTCCACCGTGAGTTCAGAACTCGACATTGATCAAAACCATTTGACCTAATATATGGTTTTGACCTATTTTGAGACTACGACACGCATGACTCGGGTGTGCCACTCAATTGAGTTTCCATGTGCTAATTATTTATGAATGACACAAAAGGCTCATTGGTTGACTTTTCGAGTTTGATTTGACTAAAAAATATATTTGGACACTAACTTAGCCAACCCTATTTGGTAGAGCCATGTTAAGTAGCCATGATCCAGTAGAATTATTTTAAATAATTTTTAGGGATGTTATACAGCCAATAGGTTTAAATACAATTTTGTATATATATAATTATATTTATAATAGCCTAATACTAACTATATATATTGCCTTAGTCATGGTTAAGTTTAAGATGTATATCGACAAGGAATTTTGGCACAATTAGTTTAAATAAGTGTTTTGACTATTGTATTAGCCATACTAGGGGAGGCCTAGCCATAGCAGTGTCCCTACTACGAATTTTTTTCAAAGTTGTGACTTAACCTCTATAAATATTTAATTAAATAATTATAAAAACTTTTGTCTTTTTAGGAGATCGGTCGTACCGAACTAGCCGAACTTGACCCAAACCCATATAGACATATATATGTGGTAGATACACACACACACACACACACACACACACACACACACACACACACATATGCATGTATGTGTGGAAATATATATGTGGTAGGGTGCGAATATTTTACCTAAGAGGTGAAAGAATGTACTAGATATTTTCTATATAAATATTTCTCTTTAAAGTTATTCTAGATATTTTTAGATTTTTGTTTTACATTTTGGGATACTTAGAAATTTATTTTTAATTATTTGAAATAATTAGATGATTATAAATACCAGTAGTAGTAATGATAATAATAATATTTTAGAGTATGCATACTTAATATACATTTGAAATTATTTATAGATTTAATTTCTACTTTGATTAAGAGAAAAAAAAGAAACAAATTCAAAATATTGTGAGGTTTTGAGAATCTTGCGATGCCTACTCTCCCAAGACCCGACATGACCTACGCACCCCCTGTATACATATATACAGCGAGAGGGAGGAGGGGAGGAGGGCAGAAGAAAAAAATCCAAAAACCCTAACTAAAAACTAGCGCCACCCTGACCCCCTACCCCGAGCGTATGACCCTGACTCGTGTGCGCCACCCACGGCCGACTGGGCTCCACCGAAGGTCGGCCGGATGCGAGTCAATAGGCCATAGCAGCAGCATCGTCCAACTCCAGGTACCCCAAGTTTGACCCAAATTTCTCCTTCTAGGAGCAACCGATTTTCGGTCTATAAATTTTCGAGCAAGGCCTAGTCGACCCTCTTAAAACCTATTCAAGTAGATCGATTTAGTTTGCCATAAATAATTTGTGAAAAATCGTGAAAGATCAAGAAAATTCACGAAAAATAGAATACCAAAACTGTTTTCAGAACCTTATTTGAAAGTCATTTTTGGGACGATGGATCGACGAACATAAAAAATCCATTTGACAGTAGTTATTGACAACCTATAGGAGAGAAAAACCTTTCTTTTAGTTTTCATTAACTCGATACATTCATCAAATAAAACTTGTTCTAATTATGTTGCCTAAAAATTATGTTTTAGAAACTAAAATTCGTCGATACGACGTCCGTCCCGACAAACCGGACAACTTCGTCACAACCCGAGCACATCGAAAGGTGCGTACGGATGTTGCTGATGTATGGAATTTGACAAAACTCGAATTGGTTGTATGTGCATGATGAATTTGATGCTTATCCGTAAAAAATCACCGTATCTGCCCCTTTGCAAAAAATCCAATTTCTTTGTGCACGTGTGTCATCTCACGATAAAACTTTTGCTAATGGAATCGTATCGTATTTTTGTTCGGTGAGCCAAGTTTGGTCCGATTCTGAGAAGGTTGACCGGAACGCTATTTTGGCGAGCCAACGATCTGACTCAATGGGCTATTTTGTGCATGGCCCATTGAAATCCAAATCTGGACATACTGCTAGATTTGTATAAAAAAACTAGACTTGTTGGTATATAATTTGTCAATTTTAGAGACCAAAGATTCTGGCATACTTTTCTGTGCAAAGTGGGTCCAACGGCGGATATTGTTTAGGCCCAAAATTATCGTTTTTTCTATGTGTCCAAAATTTGACTTATAGGCAGTCAATCTTAGACATTTTTCTTATTCCAAACACGTCGGTGATGTCTGTTTCAGCATTCGAAGTCATTTGCAGGAGTTTGACTTTTGTGGCTCATTGATGGATTATATGTTGTTGGTTCTATGCACTACACCAGACAAGTATGCCTTGTCAACTTTGTACAATTTACTTAAATGCATGTTCTTATTATTTTTTTTCTTTTTTTATGTCTCCTTTTCTTTTCCATATTTGCTATCTTGCCATGATTTATTTCTGTCTCTTACCTGTTATCACTTATCTTTATCATTAGTTATTTCTATATATTTCCATCCATGACTTTGATAGAATTATTTTCTTGAGTGATTTGATTTGACAACGTGTGCCATGATACCTTGACTTGATCCTTTGTTCCATGCTACCTTGACTTGACCGTCTACCGATAATAGGATTGTCTATGTCACTACCACTTTTCT
Organism: Iris pallida; assembly: GCA_029216955.1. Lineage (NCBI taxonomy): Eukaryota > Viridiplantae > Streptophyta > Magnoliopsida > Asparagales > Iridaceae > Iris > Iris pallida. The sequence goes on from JANAVB010017600.1 coordinate 2,845,261, forward strand.
AGCTTGAGGGTATTTTGGTCATTTTTAAAATTTTAGAATTTAATCTGAATTATTATTATTATTTATAATTAAGGTGATTTTTAAGTGATTTTAGAATAATTGATTTTTGGTGTTTTAGAGACTTTGACTTATGTTGACCTTGTAGACTAACCTAGTGGCTAACCTAGGTCATGACTAAGTGATTAGGATTTGAAAACCTAGGTTGACTTAAATTAGTAAGGTTTGACTCATTGGAATTAATTTGGGGAAAATAGGAGCTAGTTTGATTAAGGAATGACTTGTGAAGTCACAAGTCATTTTATGACTAATAGGCTTAATGGCCCATAGCCCACACCCATTGAACCAAGCCCTAACCCTAGAAATCCTGGCCGGCCCACTATGATCAGCCCCCCCTATTCATATGCTCCTAAAATTAGGGTTGCCTCTTTAGGAAACATTGCCATTTGGAAGAGGTGAGTCACCATCTTTGTAAATCCTTAGAAAATCTATTTCTTCTCCAAATTCCTTCAAACAAATTGCAATAGAACCTAATATTAGTATCCTTGTTGTTATTGATGAGTATTTGCAGGAAGAATACAATTTGAGGAAGTTTGGTGGTTTGTGGAGCTCTTTCCATTTGGGGATTTTGACCTATTGTTCACCTATAGGTATAATTCCTTCTATTGCTTTTAAATTATGTTAAAAATCATTTCTAGGATGTCCTAACCCTAACCTAACAGTAGGATAGGCTAACCCTAGAATTTGGACCCATTTCGTGTCCGTATCGGACACGTATCAATGTGTATAGGTTAGTGTTCGAAGAAATGCCTCGAAGGGCATTTCGTTCAATTTTTGTGATTGTGTTTGAATGGAAAAATCCATTTTAGGCTCGCTTATGCTAATCTTGGACACTGAGCACGTTTTCGTGTCGGGTTGGGCCGACACGAGCGCATGGACACGCGGTCGTGCACGCGCGCGCGTGGGCAGGAGCATCCCCTGCTACTCGGGCAGAACTACTCGTTGCATACAGCGTCTCGACCCACGAAACTCAACACACACGTTGTGTCAATGACTGACACGAGGCTCGTAAAGTTTCACGAGTCCTCGTGTCGTGTCGGACACATGATGGCTGTGCACATGTGGTACACTGGACTGTTCAGTGTACAGTGTGTTGTTATGTGTTTTAATGGATTTAATAGGTTCTAAATTGTGTTTTTATCTATTAAGTAGATCCTAAACTGATGATTAAACCTCTGTTATAGTAGTTACATGATTAGCTTAGGTTTTAATGAGGAGTTGGATTTCGAACATGAATTTTGGGCCTGCACTGATACTCACTGATACAGTGAGTTTCCAGTTTCAAAACCCATCTATTTTTCCCTGTCTTTATGTTGTTTTCTTCACTAATGATGATTACCCACATATCATAATACATGTTAGCTAAGTATTTTCATTCAAGATTTGGGCTTGTATGGTGTGATATGGGATTTGGTTTGTGGTTCAGAATCTGAAATTGATTGTTTAAAACCTGAGATTAGTTGTGTTCAGTCTTTGTAAACCTGAGTTTTTCTTTCATCTGAACTGACTTGTTTTCCTGAGATGTCAGTCCCTATTTTTGAACTGTCAATAACTGATGATTGGTGATTCACTGTCAGGTATAAAACCTGAGTTTACTTATGTTTGATTTCAATGTTTTCTTCTTAAAACTGATGTGGTATGCTCGCTGTTGAAATTGTATCTGAGTTCACTGTCATGTATTAGAAAAACTGAGTTAGTTAAGGGATGTTAGTATTGATTTGGATTTCTTATTTAAACTGAAATTGGTTTTCCTGTTTTGGTGAACTGAGAGTGGAATGTTAACAACCTGAGAATCAAAATGCATTTTCTGGGTTTGAATTCTTCTAACAACCTGAGAATCGTTTTTAACTATATTGTTTAGTTTGTGAATTGATTTCTTTCATTTATTTCCATGTTTGTTAAACTGTTAACTGAAAAACTAAGTTAAGGAGGTAGTGTTTCTATTGCAACTATTTTTCTTTTTGTTCTTGATTACTGAGTTTGAATTCTTGATAACCTGTGATTCAAAATGTGTTAGCTGGGTTAAATTCTTCAAACCTAAGAATGATTTAAACCATATTGTTCACCTGTAAACTGATTTCCTGTGCATGTATACATTGTTCTGTTTTCTGAGCACACACACAACAGTTGCTCTTGTTCTCACTGTTTCTTGCCAATGTTTGTTCCTCCATCACTCACACACAAGCTAACATGCCTATGACACTAACACACCCTCTATCAATCACTCTCATGCCTCACTTCACTAGTACACTCTTCACACACATGTACTCATATGTTTTCCCCCTCACTCCCTATGTATGTATATATATATAAGCATTTTTATGTATATATATACAAGCTTTCCTATATATGTGTACATATATTTTAATATATATATTATATATATAGTGTTGTGATATGATGTCATAGAGTATGGAATACCATAGGACTTAATGTATTGTATATATGATATAGTGTATTATAGATTATGTTATAGAGTATTGGGTAATGTGGTATAGTGGCTATAGGATATGCATTTCTAAGATTAGATTATAATCTATATACCAATGTGTGTATTGTTAGCTATAGTGATAATCTTGGATAGATGTGTATTGGTAGGCTTGACATGGTATTACCTAGAATAACCTAGTAAACCTAGAATAGTCTTGTTAGACCTAGATTAGACTAGTTTGACCTAGATTAGACTTGGTTGACCTAGTTTGACTTCTAGGGTTGAACAGAGTTGACCAAGAGTTGACTTTGGTCTAGATTGACCTAGATTCATGTAGAACGCATTGTAGTGCATTACATTTCTAATTTGGACTTATTGTGACTCGTACTGTTCTAAATAGGAGCCAGACACCACTCCTCGGACAGTACTTTTATCTCGGACTTTCAGTTAGCAGGCGAGTACATTCTCTGATCTTTTTATACCTGTTTAGACTATATTCATGCTCTAGATTACTCTACATGATGCTGACACGTATCTTCACGGATTAGTACTATATGGATCCTTTCCTGAGATGTTATCCCTCTACGGGTGCATCAGGTATTTCATATTCATGTACTTTATCATGTGCATCAGGTACTCCTTGTACTCGTACTAGTTCATGTTTTTACATGTTCTCATGTGATTTCATGTGCTTATCATGTGCCTCATGTACTACTCATTATATGAGTTCACGTATCTTAGTTGTATTCATGTGCTTATGACATAACTTGAACGGATCCTTGTGTATTGATTGGGGCAGGGTGAGTAGAATTGGTTATGTAGACACAATCCCATGTAGGTATTCATGTGCTCCTTATTTGTATTCATGTGCCCCCAAGCCGTTTACATAACCATATTGTACTCTAAATCACGTAGTCACTTACAGTCTCTACTATCATGTATTACTTTCAGTTACAAAATATCTCCTGATTACTTGTACTTTGTCACGACCCGCTACCCAAATTGTTGGGCCAGGCCGAGTCATGCCCAGCCTACGTTGAGATAAAACGTAGTAAGCTGTTCTAAAGACAACATGATAAGACTAAATGTGCTAACAGTTCTATAAGTGAAGAAGAATCATAAATGCTCCAAACACAAAAGTCGTCGTATATAGTGAAATGTCCAAGTACAAGTGAACTGAAAAGTAAAACTGGATACATGTCCAGTTACAAAAAGATAGTCTAAATACATGTCTACTCTCAAAAGTCTAAGTAAACAAAAGACAACTAGGCGAGGTTTCCCGCAGGAACATCCTCGTAAAGCAGAGCCGGGTCCTC